>ML276683.1:0-30534 GCA_005239495.1 Nicotiana undulata
TATAGCGTGAGTCGGGTAGTCCCTTCCTGATGTCGTTTCCTTATGTGTCGTGTTCGAATTATGTCCTATTAGCGCATTCTGGCATCGTGTGGGACTGTTGGTTATGCCTGAGGTGATTGGTTATCTGAGCAGTTCGTACTGGGTGAGACGAGATTATAAATTTGGGATCGGTGTGATAGGACTATGCAAGTATATTACGGGACAATCACCATCATTGGTTGTAATGGGATGATGATCTTAGTCAGGAGGAAAGATTTGAATGTTTAGTTAACTCTGCGGTTGGTTAAGAATTTCTACACATTTCCTCCGCTGTGGTGGTATCGTCAGCGTTATAGCAAAATGTATGAATGTAACTTATAAGGTGCTTTGAGAGCATCAAAGTCGCAGAATTTTGGCTATTAAGATCCAGGGAGCGTCATGGTGGTCAGATAAGGCGGTGTATGGTGCTGATTCAGCAAGGGCCTGCAGTTGTGTTCTTGTGCCTCGTGTGGTAGTTGCTTCGGTGCTCAAATGTTAGAAACATGCCTGGCAGAGAATTTCAGATGTTAGAACTATGTTCGGAGCTTATTGTATGAATAAAGGAGGATATCTTCAGATTTGATCAATTTTATGTGCTCAACCGGGTTGTGGTAGCACGGGCAGGTGAACGAGGTGTTAAACAGTGATTCCAGGTAATTCTGGGGCAGTTCCTGGCACGTTCGAGGACGAACGTCTGTTTAAGTGGGGGAGAATATAACGACCCGACCGGTCGTTTTGAGATCCAGCGCGTCGTTCAGCAGTTGGGAGTCACGAACAGCTTCATTTCAGGTATGTTGACTTGTGCATATGGTTGGAATTGAAATTTAGGAAGATCAGAGTTGAATTTAAAGGAAAATTCTCATTTAAGAAGTCTTAAGTTGAAGAAATCGAGTAAGGCTGGGATTTTGAGTAAATGACCTCGGAATCAGGATTCGAAGGTTTCAGCAGGTTTGTATGATGATTTCGGACTTGGGCGTATGTCCGGAACGGGTTTTGGATAACCCGGGAGAAGTTCAGCGTATATTGTGGAAAGTCAGTATTTTAAGGATATTTCCTAAGTTTGACTTGAAGTACAATTCAATGATACTGATGTCCGTTTGGGATTCAGAGTCTGGGAATAGCTCCGCATGGTGATTCTGGAGTTGGGAGCGCGATCGGAAGTGAATTCGGATATCCAGAAGTCAATTAAAGGTCATTTGGCTAAAGATAGAAAACTGAAGGTTTTTGAAGAATTCGACCGGAAATGGAAATTTTGATATCGGGGTCCAAATGCGATTCCGGAAGTTGGAGCAGGTCCGTAATGTCGAATATGACTTGCCTACAAAATTTGAGGTCAATCAGACGTGGTTTGATAGGTTTCGACATCAAATGTGGAAGTTGGAATTTTCAAAGTTCATAAAGTTAAATTTTAGTGCGATTCGTGATTTTGGCGTCGTTAGATGTGATTTGAAGCTTCAAATAAGTTCGTGGGATGTTTCGGGATTGAGTCGTGCGATTGGATGGGGTCCCGGGGGTCTCGGGTGTGTTTCAGGGTGCTTTCGGTCCATTTTTCTCTACTTTGTTGTTGCTGTCATCTGATGTTTCTGGTGTGCTGTGCAATCGCATCCCTTTTAGTGAGATCGCGGAGGAGCAAATGGGAGGAGTGATTTTTGGTCTGTGTGATCGCGGCCTCAGTGGTGCGATCGCGGAGAAGGATTTGGAGGGAGCTGGAAAAAGGCATGTGCGATCGCAGGCAAGCTTGTGCGATCGCATAGAAGAAATGCTCTACTGCACTGACTCGACTTCGGAGGCTCATATTTCACAATCTATAAGGCATTTTGATGTGATGTAAAAATGAAAGTATGTACTAAGTGACGAGAGTCCGTATGTAGCTGCTACTATTGTTATGTCCGGGTAGTTAGGCCCCACATCATGCCCTATATACTTCTTGTAATGAATTATATGTATGTTATAATATCCTGTTATGTGGTTTTGTTTCTCTGAGATTTATGGATTTTAAAATAATATGGAAGGAAAATTGTTTTCACGAAAAAATATTATGAAATGAATTGACTTACGGGAAGTAATATGAAAGAAATTATTTATGGAAAGTATTATGAAAGGAAAAGAAATGACTTATAAGTTTTGTACTCATGTAAGATATTATTGTTTTCCCGAGCTTTCATTTACTTAAATAATGGGAAAAGATTGTGGTGAAATGAACTTTACATTTTGTGTGCGCATGGTGTTGCCTCGTAATTTACATCCCGCGAGCGATATGTAACTTCCTTCACTCTTATGGGAGCGGGTCGTACGCCACGGCGGATTTATAGTGCACTCTTGGTACGGGCCGGTCGATCCCCGGCAGTGCATAGGGAACTAATTAAGAATGCACTCTTGGTACGGGCCGGTCCATCCCCGGCAGTGCATGGACGAAGTTATGCTATGATATGATATGATTATATTGATAGACGCACTCTTGGTACGGGCCGGTCGATCCCCGACAGTGTGTAGGCATGATTATTGGTAAGCATGCACTCTTGGTACGGGCCGGTCAATCCCCAACACTGCATAGCTGTTCTTGATATGATTACAATGTAAGCATGCACTCTTGGTACGGGCCAGTCGATCCCCGGCAGTGCATAGCTATTCTTCCTTATGACTCTGACCGGTTGTCTTACTCCTGTGTGCGCATGAATGTTTGGTACCGTTTTCCTGATTTATGATTTGACAGATGTTTGGGGAAAAGAGACAGGTGAGTTGTTACTGCTTTCATTATTTACTTGGAAACTTTGTATTCTCTGCACAATTGTGGTGCACTATTTACATGTCTACTGCCCTCCTTATATCCTATTTTATACTATTACTGTTGGACCTTAGTGAGTATCGAGTCGGCCTCTCGTCACTACTTCTTCGAGATTAGACGGGATACTCACTGGGTACATATATATGTATATGTACTCATGCGACACTTTCTTTGCATTTTGTTGCACAGGTACCCTCATAGTGTAGTGATTGCTTCGGAGACTTACTCAGGTTGTCTTGTTCCGTGGCGTTCCGCAGCTGGCAGAGTCTCCCTTCTATGTCCCTACGCTTTTGTCTTTATTACCTTTGTCCAATTTAAATTCTCGGACAAGAGTTGTATAATTGTATAAATTCNCGACACTTTCTTTGCATTTTGTTGCACAGGTACCCTCATAGTGTAGTGATTGCTTCGGAGACTTACTCAGGTTGCATTGTTCCGTGGCGTTCTGCAGCTGGCAGAGTCTCCCTTCTATGTCCCTACGCTTTTGTCTTTATTACCTTTGTCCAATTTAAATTCTCGGACAAGAGTTGTATAATGGTATAAATTCATAGAAATTGCTCATGTAATTGTGTCACCGGGTTCTGGGAAAGTGTTGGTATTTCTTGTACTTCATTAAGTGGATTATCCGCCGTATTTAGTTTACGAGCATTTTCTTTATTATTTGATTATAAATGCAGAAAAAGGCATGACTTTGAAAGTGTAAGCAGGAAGTTGTTTGAACTGGTTCAGGGATTGGCTTGCCTGACAGTGTATCCGGCGCCATCACAACCCATAGGTTTTAGGTCGTGACACCACATATGATCCATGGGACTTGTGTTTGCCTCCCCATTCTCTGAATTTCATCACATAATCTTGCTTTTTCTGGAATCTTGTTTCTGGCATACACTACTGTCAGCAAAATCTGATTCCCAAGCACTACATCCCTTACTTCACAATGGATACATTGTTCATGTATTTGAATCACCTTAACTGATACATCACTCTTCCACATCAACCATATTCTACCGTTCTCAGCTTTATCATAGTTGCAATAGTATCCTCAATCCCTTGCTACTCTATTCAGAACTGTTTTTGCTTTTTTTTCTTTTACCCTGGTTTCCAGACATCCTAAGATGTCCACCTTATTCTTCTGAAAAAAGATTTTCAATTCTTTTTGCTTATAGGGCTTGTTTAGCCCTCTTATATTTCATGTTCTAATGATCACGGGGGATAATGGATAGGATCCTGCTCCATTTCCCTTTCCTTTGCACCTGATAGTCCCACTCCATTCAACATTGTAAACCTGTTTGCTCCTACATTTCTTCCTTGTCTTGATTCATTATGTTCTTTATTTGGCCCTGCATTCTGTATCATCTTTCCTTTTTGCATTATGACACTCTCATTCATCACCTTGTCAACTTCTTCATTATTCTGTATTTCATTTTTCTCTTCCTCCTCCTGGTGATGTTTTGGTTTCCACTCTTGCATAATTCTCTTCTTTCTGCCTCTATTTCTTCTCTTGGGCATTTGGAATTCTCCAGTCTCATCTTTTTTACTCGTCTTCCAGCATTCAATCCTTTCATGTCCAAAGTGTAAGCATTCTGCACAAAACTTTGACCTCCATTCATACACAATTTCCTGTTGCTTCACACTCGTAGGAGTTATGATTTCCACAGTTTCCACCAAAGGTTTAGTGATGTCTACTTTCACTAAAACTCTGGCATATGATATTTTCCCTAAATCAGTTGTATACCTATCAGTATACATTTGCATTCCTACAGCACTAGCCACCTTGCTCAATGCCTCTGCAGTCCAATACCCAACTGATAGACTAGGCATTTGTATCCATAGAGGAATAGTTGTGATGCACTTAGGATCAAAGTGAAAGTCCCTTTCCCAGTTCTGCAATATCAAAGCCTTATTGTGATAAGTATACGGTCCTGCTTGCATAACTGCTTCCTTATCATCCCTCTTGACAAATCTGAACACATAATATCCTTCATGATGGTATAACACTTGGGGGTTTTCCACAAAATACCAAACTGATTCAATGTAATTCACCATAGATTTCTCGTATGGTGTATCACCCAGTACATACCCAATCAATGCATTATCCCACTAATCTTTTAATTCATTAACATCTTCTTCCTCAATTTGAATTATCACCTTACCTTCTCTATGGCTTGGTGGTACATAATCCAGCTTCATTCCCATCTGAGAACTCCTATTCTGTATTCGCACTTCCTTTGCATGTATTGCGTCATCCCCTTCCAGCTCTACATGTCTCAGATCTGGGTTTGAATTTTGCTTCGATGACCCAGCTTCAGAAAATTGTAGTCTCTTTGGACTTGTTGGTAGCTGCTCCTTACTTTTCTGAGAATTGATATCCTTGTTAACACTGTTACTATTTCATTGATTACTGTTCATCGCTTCCTCTTCCACTGGCTTGCTTTCATCAATCGGTTGAAATCCAGCTAGTAAAAAGCTTCCAAATTTAAATGGAGTAAGTGTCTGGGTTCCAGAGGTTACCGGCGTCTTCACTCCGGCCACCGTCGTTGCTTGTTTTTGCTTCCTTGCCATCAGTGGTACACGTTAGCCTTCCTTGTCTTATTGTGCGCCAAGAGCATTTAATCTGTCTATATGTTATTTGTTGACTTGAAATTATATTTGGTATGCCATTAAGCTTAAGTGATCATATTCTTGTTGGATGTCCTTAGTTTTTGAATTGCTTGAGGACAAGCAATAGTTTAAGTTTGGGGGTTTGATAAGTTGGTATTTTACCAAATTATCTCCTCTTAATACTTAATCTTTTGTGTAACTTTTTGAGAAATTAAGACATTTATTGATGATTATTGGTATATTTCAAGTGTCAAGTGATTTACAGATGATTGTGAAGAAATCATGTGAAAACAAGTAAAAAAGGAGCTAAAATGGAAAAATGAAGTCTGCCCAGTTTTTACACTGTGCGATCGCGGGTGATTGAAAGCAATCGCATAAGTACAGAAAAGATAACTATGTGATTGCACAGTGAAAGATGCGAACACACAATATTAATAGGTGGTCAGCGTTTGGTCAATTGACCTATGCGAACACAGAAGGATGTAAGCGATCGCATAGCTCTTGGAAATTATTCAGTGCGAACGCAGGAGCACTGCTGCGAACGCACAATGCATTTTCTAGGCAGTCCAGGGCAATTTTGGAATTTCACGTTTTAATCCCCAAACCTCTTTTATACTCGACCTAGCAGATATTTTCTATATATTTGGCATATCTTTGGCATTGTAAAAGATAATTTTGTGTCTTGAAGGCAAGAAAGAATAAGTCTTGAAGCTAGGGTTTGCACCCACACTTGGGTTTTGAAGATTTCAATCTTGTGGTTAAAGTTTTCTTACCCATTTATGTTTATTTCTTCATTTCCTTGATTTGTATTGAATATTTAAGTGTGTAGTATTTATTTCCAACACTTGAATCTTTTTTATGAAAATATTCATATTTGAAGTGTGAATTAAATACCTTGTTGTGCTTATGTATTGAATGATTTTTATGTATTTATGAAGTGAGTTATTGTTTATTTAATTATTCTTATTCTTTAATGTTTCCAACGGGATTAGCTAACCCTAGGACTCGCCAATTAACTTCGAATTAATTTCGTAACAGATAATTTGGGGTTGGGAAAGATTAATTAACAAGAACTTGAGACTTTAACCCTCATTTGATAGATTCTACCTAGGAATAGGATTGAACTGCTTGTAGCCATATCCGGGTGTGCTAAATCTCTTAATTGGGTTAGGAATAATTCAATTAGGAAGTCTTGTTAGTCTTTGGAAAAAGCTAATTAAGAATTATTGTCCGTGGCTAATTAATATAAACTCGCTCATATTTGTAAAATCGTGAAATACATTGGATCGTTACTTAAGTGTAATTCCTGAAGCACTCATACTTGTTTCCATTGATCATTTTACTTGCTTTCTAGGTTAGTTTATATTTTTGCAATTAGATATAAATATTCACAACAAAAATCTAAGTGTTTGGCACTGCGCGATAAGTGATAATTCTCTTACATTCCTAATCGCCTCCATGTTGTTCTCTGTGGGATTCGACCCCAACCTAGTTGGGTTATTATATTTGACAATCGACCGCTTACACTATTTTAAGGTGTAATTTGAGCGTATCACATGCTGTGTTCTTCTTCCAAATAGTTTTGGGCACACTGAGGGGCAAGGCACCTCTGCCTCGAGCCCTAGAAGACTTTCCTCTACCCTGGAGCAGTTTCATTGTGGCCTCGGAATCGAACCATTATCTCTATCAAAACAAATAGGATTGTTAGTTGCAAGTCATCATTCCACATAGTAAAGACTCCTGTAAGTAAAGGGAACATTGTTGACGTAGTAGGGTTACTACAAATTTAACATGTTGCAGAAAATTGGAGCTGCGGCCCACACTTTTCTATAGGAGTAGTTGTCAACTTGAGCTTCAATAGTCAAAAGCCCTCATACAATCTTCATTGAAATTGAACTTAGCATCCTTCTCAAGGAGCTTACACAATGGGTTCACCTCTTTAGAGAAATCTTTGATTAAGTGCTGGTAGAAACCCACATGGCTGAGCTAACTGTCACGACCCAACCTCAAGGAGCGTGACCAGCGCTCAACCGAGATAACCCTGCCGAGCAAGCCTATACAATACCTTCTACCAAAACTCACCCATGAATAAAGAGAAGATCTATTTCATTAATTATACCAGGAGAAAATCATGTGAGCAACATATTTCATTACAATTAGTTACATCATTTATAAGTCTCAAAATACTTAAACTTTCATAGTTTCAAGTGGAACATGTGGTACAAGTACAACATTACTAGTTTGACTTTCCTAACACCAACATACAACCCACACTATGTCTATGAGCCTCAAATATATACAAAAGAGTACTATGGTAGTGTCGGCAACATGGCCCTGGTTATACCTCAAAAAACAAAATACACGACTCCGAAAAGAAGTGGGGCTCACTAAGTCAGCTAGGAAGAGGGTGTACCGCTATCACTGATCAATGCCACCTGTTGTGGAACCACCTGCATCCATTGAAGATGAAGCGCCCTCGGCAAAAGAGACATTAGTACGTATGGAATGGTACTAGTATGAATGGCTAAACAAACTTTCAATAGAACGAGTAATAAAACAAGGAAGAACAATCATAGAATCAATGGGAGCCTCAAACAATACCAAGACATCAAGTTAGGAGCAATATAAGATTTCAAGTAAATTTCCATATTTTAGGTTGGATGATTCCCGATATACCACCGTGTCTTTATCACGGAGTCTGATCACGGCCCGATCGGCTAGGCCGTCTCACCCAAAGACATTCATTCACAGTCACAATCACAATCTCATGCACAATCACCAGCATGTGTGCGGCATGGAATTCGACCTCAACCCGATCGGCTAGCGCGTCTCACCACAATGCCATGTGGATCGAAATCACCCTTTTATAGAAATTATCTCATCCCATTTAAGGGGAACAATCACAATCCACTCCTACAGCGTTCCTCGGTGACTAACTATACTCCCAAATGTGTATTATATAAAGGACTTTCAGCTTATTTCATAGTCTTTTACTCATATTTTCATTTCATTGGCACTAGCGGCCACAAATGTAATATCATTCTTGGCACGTCGACCGTATTTCCTATTTAATGTTAACCCTTTCACTTTCAAACATCATCATGGATTATCAACAACAAAGTATCTCTAAACATGAAATTTAATTTACATAAGAGTCTTAGGAACATTGAGCTTTCTTCCACAATTTGGCATAATAGCTAGCAATTGAGACATAATTGAATTCATAATATTTGGACACATGGTCACATTTTAATACAATCTCGAAAGATGACACAATATGATAAGAGAATTCGGAACACATTTTGAACATATATCTTTCGGCACAAAGTTTATTCGAGAAAGTCAAATTTATAAAGAAACAACTCGGAACATGAGACATAAGAGTTCGAGCCAATCATAATTACAACTTACGAGGACATCATGAGCTTCGATTCCACAAGAGGAGTTTAGCCAACATACCTTGCTTTGAGCTCCCTTAAGTACTACAATGATCCAAAATCCTAGACACCTCAATCTATTTAGAAATATACAAAATTGAACCATAATTAGGAAGATACTCGGGGTTTCAACTCATTTGAGAATTTTATTAAACACTAGGTGGGCATTATGATTTCAAGGTCCTCCTACGGGTGGATTCCTTCATCCCACAACCCAATATCTACCCTTTTGAGCTCAAACCTTCCCACAACTTTGTTGGTGTATACATGCATAGATAGCATCCGCATACCTAAGAATAACACTCCATATTATCCATCTTCTACCCCAAACTCGAAATTGAAGACTAGGGTATGGAACCTTACCTCTTGGATGAAGACCTTGTGAGTTTGTTTTGAGAATTCTTCAAGCCTTGAGCAAGGATTGGTGACCAAGCACTTGGGGCTTCTTCCCCTCTCTCTAAACACTTCCCTCTCTCTAAAATGGGAGAATTCCTCTTCAAAAATGGTCCTTTAAGTATTTAATAGAAAAGGGTCGAGTTATAAAAAATATGAAAATGGACCCCTCCGAACACAGCTCTGTGGTCGCATAGTGGACCGCAGAATAGATATGTGGCCCGCAAAATGGGACGCGAAAGTGATGGTAAAAACTGGGTTGTTTTAGATCAGTCTGCGGTCAGGTCTGCGATCTGCATACCAGTTCTGTGACAGTGATACGGACCATCACCATTTGAATTTCTTCATGCCAACTCTACGATGGAAGTGCGACCCTCAAAATGATTTTGCGGTCGCATAGCTGACCGCAAAACGACCTCCAAAATTGTCAATTTCTATACTTCACTCCGCGATGTATCTACGGCCCGCAGAGTTGTTCTGCGGTCGCATAATGGACCGCAGGAATGCCATGTTCCGTAATAAATTTTCTCCAACTCCCCAATGCACCGTACAACCCGAAAAGTCCGAACCAAGGCTCGCAAGCTCGCCTTGATGAATTTCTACAATCCTAAAACACGTTATTCTACCTCGACTTCATGAAACCCCGGGTTCTAGGTGAAAATTTACGAGGCCTTGAAGAAACTCCGGACACCCTTCACCGAAGTTGGGGGAAGAAGCTTAGAAATCACCTCAATCTTTGCCTTGTCGACTTCAATTCCGTTCCTTGAGATTTTATGGCCAAGGATAATACCTTCCTAAATCATGAAATGACATTTCTCCCAATGAAGCACCAAGTTGGTTTCTTCAAATCTAGCCAACACTTCGTCCAAATTTTCAAGACAATCATCAAAATAATCCCCAACCACCGAGAAGTCATCCATGAAAACTTCATGGTAGTCCTCCACCATGTCTTTGAAAATAGCCATCATAAACCGTTAAAATTTTGTCTGTGCATTGCACAAACAAAAAGACATCCTCTTGAAAGAAAAAGTACCATAAAGACACGTAAAAGAGTTTTTTCTTGATCTTCCAGAGCAATGAGAATCTGGTTATAGCTCGAGTATCCATCAAGAAAACAATAGAACACGCGCGCGGCAAATCTATCTAGCATTTTATCTAAGAAAGGAATTGGAAAGTGATCCTTCCTTGTAACTTTGTTGAGATTTTGATAATCCATACAAACCCTCAAACCAGTCACTGTCCTTGTAAGAATCAACTCATTCTTATCATTGGTAACCACTGTCATGCCCCCCTTCTTTGTGACACATTGAATCAAAGAGGTTCATGAACTATCGGAGATGGGGTAGACAACCCCGGCATCCAAACACTTGATAATCTCCTTCTTGACAACTTCATGCATGTCCTCGTTGAGACATCTTTGATGCTCAATGGACGGATTATCACCATCCTCCAACTTGATCTTATGCATGCAAAAGGCGAGGCTTATACCTCAAATGTCCACCAAACTCCACCCAATACACTTCTTTCTCTTTTGTAACACTGCCAATGTGAAATCAACCTACACGTTAGTGAAACAGGAGGAAAGAATAACTGGTAAAGTAGAACAAGGGCCAAAAAATTCATACTAAAGGTGTGGAGGCAATGGATTCAACTCCAAAGTAAGAGACTCTTCAGTAGAAGGTTTTGGAGGAGGAGTCTTCATATTCTCAAGATCCAAAGGTAGTTTCTGGCATGCATAGTTATATGACCCCATTCCTTGCAAATAATTCACACATTCCATGAAACCACCCAACTCATCATCATAAAAATTGAGCAAAATGGCTTCCAACATATCACCAAAATTGATTGTAGCACTTTTATTATCAACAATAACATAAAGCATGAATAACAACATCAAAACCAAGAATCGAAGACCAAATTCATCTCTTAAATTTCAAACATTTAAACTTCGTTGAACGCATCCTAATCATACTTAGACATTCCGGATGACAACCAAACTTTGCACACAACTTCTAATCAACCAACATAACCTATCCAATATCCTAAAACATTGACCGGACCATGATAACATCAAAATCAACTTTCCGTAAAACTTATAAACTCTCCAATTCTGCAAATTGTTGCCTTTCAGATAATAGGCCCAATACCTTGTAGGAACATACAAATTGAAATCCGAACATAAACTCAAGTCCAATCACCATATAAACCTATTGAAACCATCAAATCTCAATTTTAAGGGCGTTTACTCAAAAGTCAAATCTAGGTCAACTTTTCCGACTTAAAGTTTCTGAATTGATAATCACTCTTCCAAATAATTATGGGACCTCTCAAACAATAAAACTAGTCATATAAGCAAGGCATACTGCATCATAAGAATCTACTCATGATGATTCAACATGTCATTTTATGTATTTGAGACCTATTCTCCTATTTGATGCTTCCTGTATGCTTGTTTGATTCCGGGAAGGCTTTGGAATGAACTGGAACACTTAGTTCCATCGTTAGAAGCTTAAGTTATAAGAGTTGACCAAGTTTTGAATTTTGAGTAAACGACTCCGAATCAGTGTTATGGTGGACGTTCGTATTGTGATATTTCACTTAGGCATATATTTGGATTTGGATTTGGAGGTTCTTAGGTTGTTTTGGCTCTAATTGTCAAAAGATGAAAAGTTGAAGGTTTGGAAAGTTCTTATTTTTTACTGTGGGTTGACTTTGAAGGTATCAGGTTTGGATTGTTGTTTCAAGACTTGGGATAGGTACATTTACTGATTTGGGTGTTGTGTGCATTGCTTGGGTTTATTCTGGATTGGTTAGACTTGAATCAGATACTTGGTTGTAAATGTTGAAGTTCTTGAACTTGAAGGAACACATTATGTATTTTTGTGTTCGCTTTTTTTGTTATGGATGTTATTAAGATGTTTTGAGCTTACGAGCAAGTTCTTATATAGTTTATATTCTTGTTGGTGTGATTGGACGGGGTCTTGGATGCCTCGAGTGAGTTTCGACCTCCCAGAGCATTTTGAAAGTTGCAGATTTTTGCTGGTGTAAGGTCCTTCTTCGCGATTGTGGAGGTTGGATCGCGATCCCGGAGTGCATTTGAGGTGTGCAAGATTTTTCTTCTTCGCGTTCGTAACAAAAGGTTCACATTTATGATAGGTGAGGCAGCATAGCTTTCACGTTAATGATCGGGGCATCGCATTGGTGTTGTAGTGAGGCAGGTTGGGGATGGTTAGGTGCTTGGCCTCCGCATTCGTGGGAAGGGGACCACATTCGAGTAGGCTAGTAGCGTTTTCGTATTGTGATTGCGGGCTAGGGGCCGCATTCTCAAAGGGTTAACTGGAGGCTGTGGATTTTGTGCTTTGCGAATGAGAGGTAGTGGCTGTGTTTGCGAAGGATATCACGGGGCAGACTTATAAGTGATGTAATTTTGGTACATAGACCCATTATTTCATATTTTGAACCCAAGACTTGGAGAGTGGCATATTTGAATAGGACTTTTATACAAGGCAAGAGAGTAAGTGATTCTACATGATTTTGATGTTTATCATGCTTCACCCTGGATAATTACATATACGTTATGGGATTTGAAAGACAAATTGGGTGATTTTGACTATGATTTTTGAGAGTGAAAACTATAATTTGAACCCAAATTCGAAGTCGGATTTGGATGAAACTTATATATTTTGACTCGTACTCGAATGGGTAGTCATGATTTGTGACTTTGTCGGATTCTGAAAAGAGGGCCCAAGTAAAGGTTTCGGTTGACTTTGTACAATTTTATAATGATTGAAGCGTTATTGTTTAGAATATTATTCCTATTGCCTTGTTTGACGTTATTGAGTTGTTTTCTTGCTCGATTTGACTAGCTTAGAGGACAATTTGAGAGGCAAAAGCTTTTTTGAATACTGATTCTTGCGCTTTGGGATAAGTATCTTGACTAGGCTTGGCTTGAGGGTATTTCCCATAGACTATGATGCTAGCTAAATCTTAGGGGTGACACACGTACGTGGTGACGAGCGTATATACACACATTGTGGTTATTCATGATTCGAGTAGACTTTAGGCTATTATGTACCTTATTTTTCTATCATGCCTCCTTGTGACCATGTCTTCTCTATCTATATTACTACTTGAGCTATTATTCATGTTAAAAATCATGCTATGCTATGTGCTTATCCGTTTGAGACATGATAGAGCTATTTTGCTACGTTCAGCTATTTTTCTTGATTGTAGTCTTATTTTTCAATCATGATATTATAGCTGCTTGTTATATTAACCTTTTTCTATACTAATCACATATTGTTAGTGTCCTTACTTGTGCGACACTTGTTTGACTAGAATAGTGGCACATTGGTATAATTTGTGCAGTATATTGATTTCTATTCCTATGAGATGTTGGCATATTGAGATTTGAGCGGATTAATGGCTGAACTATGGCCATAGATTCGTGTTGATATTAATAGTGAGGTGACGCGTACACCAGGCCTCATATTTGTATTAGTGGTATTGATATTGAGGTGAATCGTATGTTAGACCATATGGGCAGAGTTATGATGGTCGTTGACTTTTGATCCGATCAACACTTGGGCTAGGATCTGCCCCTCCAGAGTTAGGTGATAACCCATGTTACTTTGGGACCTGTAAGTGCAGACGCTTGATACTTTATATATTGAAATTGATTCTTTACCTGATTTGTAAGCATGCCTATTTCCCTATTAATGTGATTAAGTTGAACTTTCTATTCTTGAGATGCTTTTTCATTTTTGATAACCCATCTTTACTTTTGTTATTACCATTTGTGTTCTTTAGATAGTATTTTATCGTTATTCAGACCATTGTACTTACTTATTCTATAGAGCTCATGTACTCGTTGACACCAGAGTTTGGGATGGTATTTTAGTTAAATCACTATTTTGACTTCCTTCATGTATTGCTATTCCGTTATTTAGACTTTTATTATTGTTATTGAGGTTTGCTTATGAATATTGAATGTTACCATTATGGATTCAGTGGGATTTTTGATCGTGACAAGTTGGTATCATAGCACCAGTTTGCTTAGATTTCATGAGTCATGAGAAGTCTAGTAGAGACTTGCGTATTGGTACAAAGATGTCTAAGTCTGAATTGTTGCTTTTCTATTCTCTCACAGATGAAGAGGACACGTTCGTCATGTTCATCTAAGAAAGCATCGGTACCCTAGGCCAGGGCCGTGAGAGGCAGGGTCGAGCTAGAGGTAGTGGTGGAGCACATGCAGCAGCTAGAGCCCCTGCTTGTGCAGCTGTTGTGGAGCCACCAAATAGCTTATGCTGAAAATCAAGTTCATGATTATGTTGAGCCGGAGGTACCAACTCAAGTTCCCCATGGTTTATTTGTTTCGCTAGTTGTTCAGGAAACTTTGGTTTGTATGGTTGGGTTGTTCAAGAGTTTGGTCTTGCCGAGGCATTTCCTACTGTACAAGCTACTTCTCGGGAAAGAGGAAGAGCGCAAACTTCAGCTACTCATACCCTAGAGTAGGTGGACCATGGTTATTAAACTCTCACAGTGTTACTGGTTGGGGGAGTTTAGCCTACTGTTGCCGTGTAACCTAAAGAGAGGCCCGCGATGTCAGTTGATGAGCTAGACAGTCTAGATAAGTTCGCAAAGTTGCATCCTTCTCACTTCAGTGGTACACCTTCAGAGGATGCCCACATGTATTTCGATCATTGTCATGATATTTTGCGCAATTTAGGACCAGTCAAGTCTAATGTAGTTGATTTCACGGCCTTCCAGATGTAGGATCTCACCAAGAGGTAGTGGAAGGTTTATGAGTTGGGCAGACCATAAGGATCACCTCCTCTTACATGGGCTCATATCTCAAGGGTCCTTTTGGAGCATTCCGTGCCCCTCACTAGGAGGGAGGAGATGAGGAGGAGAGTACCTTAATCATAGTCTGATGTCAGTTACCGAGTATGAGATGAGGTTCATAGAGTTGTCCTGTCATGATGTTGTTTTGATTCCCACTAAGGAAGAGAGAGTGGAGAGATTCATTGATGGTATTCACATTTTCTTAATTACTTGATCAAAGAACAATGCTTTCGAATATTACTTACGAGAATCTCTCCTTCTGCCTCACCTTCTGAAAAGGTAGTAAGAAGGGGATTCGGGTGCACTTCTCCTTCCTGACGATTCAAGGGCTTAGATATAATGGATAAAAAAGGGTTGACTAAGGAGAATGATCATAGGGTGACAATTAAAAGCTCAAACGGTCGAGAAAAGCCTACAACTATGTTCCAAACAAAGCATATTCAAAATTTCACTTTGAAGCACATTCAGGCAAGTTCTAGATTATCTACTCATTTACTTGGACTTGCAATAAAATTATTCCTCAACTCTCATGCAAATAAACCATGAAATAAGATAGAGTCTAAAACCCATAATAACCACAATCATGTTAAAAGGTTTCTACAGTCTATTCAACCACCTAATGATTAAAAAAGGTACCACAAGAGGCTCAAAGTCACTTTACTAGAATTACTACCTCAAAAATAATTAACACACTTGTCTCAAATCATAAGCATGTAGTTAAGTGTGATGGTACAACATGAATCACAAATAACATGTTTACACGAAAGATCTCAATTAGGGCTCATTGTGGACAGACTGACCAAGTCTGCACATTTCATTCTAGTCATGACTTCCTACACTTCGGAGATGTTCGCTAAGATCTACATCAGAGAGATTGTCCATTTACATGGTGTGCCTGTTTTATCATCTCGGATCGCGGCACTCCGTTTACTTCGTATTTCTAGAGAGCAATCAGCGTCAATTGGGCACGCAAGTTGAGTTGAGCATTGCATTTCACCTTCAGTCGAATGGGAAATTCGAGTGAACTACTTAGATTTTGGAGGAGATGTTGAGAGCTTGTGTCATAAATTTCGAAATACAGTGTGTTGATACCCGATTTTTCCTAAAATAGTTTTAAATTGTATATATACCTTCAAAATCATGCACTAGCATTAATTGGAAATTTTCACAATTTTTCTTCATTTTTATTAATTTGCCAGTATTTGATTTCTAATAAATAATTACAAAATTGCATAAAAAATGATCTCAAAGCATTTCTTGAGTCAATATTACTATTTATGGTCTTAATAAGTCCAAATTATCTATAAATAGCCAAATTAGCACCTTTTGGCTACAATTGCAATAACTTTGCAATTATAGCCCATGCATATAATTTTTGTGTTATTTTTACCAGAAAATAGTCTTTTGAATTTTTTAAATATTAAATAACCATTTTTAAACATATCTATGCATAAAATTTATTTTTTATAATTAGTAATTATTTTACAAATTATTTTAATTAATTTAGTTGGGGTATTTAACAAATAGCCATTTTTATTTTAATTCTAGCCTAAATTAATTCGGCCCAAATCCTTATAAACTAGCCCAATATAACCCAGGCCCAAACCCCTACCTAACCCGACCCAAATCTTGTTGAATCCTGGCCGTTGATCATTTTTTATCAACGGTCCAGATCCCCTATTTCCTTAATTAGCCTAAACTACCCCCTCCCAAACCCTTCATTTCTCTCCTCACTCCGTCGTCACTCATCTCCCTTCTCCCCCAAATGCTCTCAAAACCTAACCCTAACTCTCCCTCGCCGTCACTCATCTACCGCCGACCATGGTGGTTTCTCACCACCCTCAGACCTCCAAGGGTCTCTCTTACGCCGGGTATTGCTGTCTCTAAGGTCTTCAAGGGACCATGGTCAGTCCACTTACGACTTTGGCTTTTCTTTGCCTGTTCCAGGCCGTTCTGGTCAGTCCACTTACTACTTTGATTCATATGATTTCTCTTTCGTTTAATTTGAATGTCTTATGATTTTACCCTAATGTGCTTCTATTATGTTCCTGATTCAACTCCTGACTGATTCTATGTGTTTATACTTACCTTGTCTGTTATTCATGGAAAACCTATATTATTTTCCTTAAAATTAGTATTATTTTGAGTCCTTGATTCACGGATTTGCTATGGTAATACCTATATGCTGATTTCTGGTTATTTCCTTATTTTCATAACTTTTAATTATTTCTTGCCTTATTTCTGACTAACTGTGATATTTGCTGATTCTTACAACTTGTTTCCTTAATTAAATAACTTGTTTATTTACCGCTAATTACCTACTCTGTACATAAGTTTACTTGATTTCTTTCCTTATATATCTGCCCTGCTCTTTACCGTTAACTGGTTACCCCTTAATTAGAGAAAATTTTGCTGATTTTATGTATGATTGACTCTGTGCCTTTCCCTAATTGTTACATAATAGATTATTTTACCTTATTTTGTCTAGCTCTCAACTGCGATATATAATCTCCTCTATTCTCACTTGTAGACAAACAATAGTTCAAAAACTCTCTCTTACACTTAAAACCTCTCTGCTCTTTCTTGTTACTTGCAACTTTCACTGAACTAGCTGGCTATAAGCCAAGACTAGTTATTGGGCCACTTCTGCTTTATATTCTGTGTTGTCTCTCCTTAACTGGTATGTCCTAGTTCAATTTCAAAGTCCAAACTCTATGTGTGCTATTACTGCTTTAGTTCATTGATTTACAGTCTTGTTCGTGCTTACTAACTTGTTGTTCAATATGCAACTAGTATGTTTAAACCACTCTGTCTAATTGTTGTTTCACCTACCATGTATGAATTCTGTCCAGTTTAACTTGTGATTAGTATGACACATAAAGCATGTGTCTGAGTCCTAAACTACCCGACAAGGCATAATAGTAGCTACACACGGACTCTCGTCACTTCGCGCATGCGTAGCCCCCGAAATCAAGTCATACAGTTATTTATAAGCACCCATGGGGACAATTCCCTCTTACAAGGTTAGAAAGGAGACTCATCTCGTGTCGAGCCTACTTTCCGGATCAAGAATGCGCCCGAAACTCCAAACTCGTCTCCCAAGGATTCGAAACTAATCAACTATTGTATACATGAATTAATCCATGCTCAAAAGTATGAAATTTCCCTATTTAATTAGTTATTTCAACCTACTTGAAAAACCTCAAAACACACCCCCGGGCCCACATGCTCGGATTCCGAAAATTTTGAAGGAAACACTCACCCATAGTCTAAGGATCAACAATATGTAGTTTTTGCTGGATTTCATAACCAATTCCATGGAAATTCTATCATTTTTCATAGAACCCTAGGTTTTTATGCTAACCCACGATTTCCACTAATTAAGGGGTTAATTTACCTATAAATTCATATTAAACTAACATTAGGGTAGAAATTACTTACCTTACAGTAGCTAGGTCGGTTGTCCCTTTTGCAAGCTCTTAAGGTCATCAATGGAGGAAGGAAATGGTGAAAAATGACGTATTCCCGTGTTTTAAAAGAACCTTACTGCCTACAAGATTTTTGCCAGCGGCTCGAGGATTGCATCTGCGGTCTCGCATCTGCGAAGATGGGGAAGGTGTCCTAAGTTCGCACCTGCGGCTCCACTTCTGCGGAAATATATCCGCATCTACGGAAATTGGCAAACTCACCTGGGGCCGCATCTGCAAGGCTGGGACCGCAGGAGCGGTCTCGCACCTGGTTTTTGGCCTCGTACGATGCCCGAATGGCATCCGGGCCCACCCGAGCCCTCGCCCAAATATACCAACAAGTCCTAAATCATAATACGGACTCCCTCAAGCCTTCGGAACACCCAAAACAACACTAAAACTAAAATTCACACCTCAAAACCCCTAGGATCAAACTTAAGAATCTTTAAGTTCTTGAATTCGTTTCCATTACGCCGAACCTACCTATACTACTCAGAATGACCTAATATTTTACAAGAAAGTCATAAATGACACGACGGAACTATTCTCGGTCTCAGAATTCCGTTCGGACCTCGATAACACAAAATCACATTCCAAACCACAATTGAACTTTTGGAAACTCTTATTTCACTATTTGGCGCTGAAACGCTCCCGGGTCATCCAAAACCCGTTCCGAACATACGTTCAAGTCTAAAATCATCATACGAACCTACCAGAATGCTCGGATCGTGATTCCGATGTCGTTTACTCAAAATGTTGACTGATGTCAAACTTGGCCTTTAAGGCCAACCTTAAGGAACCAAGTGTTCCTATACCATTCCAAACTCCTACGAATCTCAAACCACCCATCCCCACAAGTCATAAATCAGTAAAAGCAACTATGGGAAGTCTCGTTTAGGGGCACGGGGTCCTAGAATGCAAAACGACCGGTCGGGTCATTACACCTATTGTTTATATGCTCCTCTACCCATTAATATGTTCTATACGTCCCAACTCCCACTACCCCTGTGTGAGAATTTGTTGTTAAGTGATGCTGACTTGTTTGTTCTGTAACCAACTAGGTTGTTTTTGTTTATTATAAAAATTATTTCATACTAATTTCAAGTTGTTTCAAATCAGTTCCTATTTTAAGAAAAACTTCTTTACCTATTGAATCACTTTCTTGTCAAAACCTTTTCAAAACTATGTCAAGCACTCTCACTTTACTCCTAACTCTTTAGGTTCTGCCCCTCCAATGTGTATACTGCCTAGGGATCCTTCTGAGATCTCTCTGAACTCTGGCACACTGGGGATGGCCCTTTCACACTGCACTTACTAAATCCCTGTCATGAAAAGTCTAGGTGTGAGCACTGCCTGGGATCCTTGAGGTCCTTAGTGAACTCTGACACACCTGGACATGAAATTGGCTATGAAATCCTTGGCATTTGAGTCTTTTGAAGCCTGGCCTTATCAGGTGTGCCTTGGGCCTACTGCAGGCTCCCTATAGTTAGTTTTACTTATCATTTATGTAATTCATTCAGCCATTGGTCTGTAACAATTTGTAAACAGATATTGGGGTGACTAGTGAAAATGGGAGGGTAGCGTATGGTGTTGTGGGTAAAAACTGGGTAGAAACCATGTTTCTAGGTTTTATATTCTACAAATCTGCATTAGAAGCCATGTCTTAGGACTAATATGTTCATTTGCATCCAAGTCATGCTCAATATGCACTAGATATCCTGTTCTTAGGGCTTCATGTTTATTGCTTCGGTATGTCACTAAGCCATGCTTCAATCTTGCATAGATGTTTTTCACTTAGAAATCCTGCTACTAGGTTAATAAATCTCGCCCTAATAAAACTGTCATTTCTGCACGCATTTAGATATCATGTTCTAGGAATTCTGTTTGCGTTAGTTTGAATACGCATAGTTCAATTAAAATAAGCATTGACCCTGAGAAGGTATAAAATGATCCCGCATATAGATATCATTTTTTTGGACATAAACTGGTACAAATTCCTTTTTAAATATGTGTCACCTATAACAGGATGTTTGTAGGTTAAACAACTTCTAAACTGTTGGATAATTCTAGTAATTACGATTGTATACAATCCCACACCTACGCAAGCCTTAGGTAATTGAATTCTATAAGCTGGAAACTGTGTTTTGATTGTGCTAATCTACTTAAGCTTTACAGGATTAAAAATCAGTAGGCAAACTGATTGGGATCCTGCCATTGATTTTGTAAAACAGTGTTGCATGTTCTGTATATTAATGTTCACCTAGACATCATGTCCTAGGATTCTTTTTCCTAAAAATTACATGAATCTGTGTTTGAGACGTGTTGTTTATTTTGATTCTATGTCGAGGTAAACATAATCCATTTAACTGCTTCTTTCACTTATTTGCTGGTCCTACCTGTTATTTGCTTATCGCCTAGATTTTTCCCCTTTTAAATACCTTAGGTGGTTGTCCAGAAATGCCCAGATTTAGAGGTCTTAAACTCCTCTGGGACCACAAGGAAGGGACGTGTAACATCACACTTAGAGTTCGTTAAATAAAAAATCTCTTAATAACAACTAAGGGGTGGGATAATGGGTTAGGAAAGTATATGATGACTTGTGCACTAATGCAATGTGTAGCCCCTCATTGAGGAGTGATTACCGGGCATTGCATGGATATGATCCTAGAGGATAAATAACTTAGGACTCCTTTTACCCATTTACATATGTGTGCTTAGACTTCCTATTTGCTACTTGATTAATTCACAAAGTAGTTTTGTCGGGACCCACAATTATGGACTTCGAGGGGTGCCTAACACCTTCCCCTTGAAGTAATTTCAAGCCCTTATCCAATCTCTGGTTATACAATTAGTGTTATAAATGACACGTAGTAGGTTCCCTAACGCACCTTAATTCATTAGGTGGCGAATTTTCAAACTCCTTATATCCCTTTTCCCAAAAGGAAACGAGTTGTCCCAATAAAGTCGAAAACATTGACTAATCCGAAAGGAGAGGAAAAGGGGGGACGCGACAGCATAGCGACTCTGCTGGGTATTTCTAGGCTTTTACCATAACAAACCATTTTGTGTATTTGTATAAATGTGCCTTACTTTGTTAATACCTGCATCCTTTCCCTTTCCCCTTTATGTGCAATTAGTTATTTATTTTCCATGTATTTATTTTTCCAAAACGAAACTGACATGTTTCTTTGTTTTCTTATGTAACCGCTTTTCAATTATAACTGTTGTACTTATCGCTTTCATAACGTGAAAATACATGACAATATGTTGTTTATTTCTTATTTATTGTGGCATAATCATGCTCAACATCATACTCAACATCATACTCCATTTGTGCCTATACAAATCCTATAGCAACGATTGATGAGTGGTTACGCTCTTCCTATTTATATCACCCCTAAATTTGGAAAGGCTTATTTGCGGTAAAACCAGTCGATCAGCGGTGCAGTCGATGGTTTCGTGTCTTTCCCCCTCTAGTTGTCCACTCGAGGATACCGGTCTAGACCCCCATAAAAACCTTACTCTTATCATATTGTTCATGCATCATGGTCAAACCTAGCCGGGTTAATGTGTCATCCACATAATAACCCTTTATGAAAGCCTTATCCAAAAGTCCACCGGGGTTTCATAATCCCAATGGACA
Organism: Nicotiana undulata; assembly: GCA_005239495.1. Classification (NCBI taxonomy): domain Eukaryota; kingdom Viridiplantae; phylum Streptophyta; class Magnoliopsida; order Solanales; family Solanaceae; genus Nicotiana; species Nicotiana undulata. The sequence goes on from ML276683.1 coordinate 22,186, forward strand.
CGATCACATTCTGTGCATTAATTTGGAGAACTAAATGCATGCATGCTAATAATAAGTGTATAAATAGTCGAGTCTGGTGAGGGAAAAGGCCTAACCATTTTTGTCTTGCAGAAAATGAGGCACGAGGTCCCCAGATTCGGTATGGTCAGCAATATCCCACCAGTACTTCTAGACTGGTGGGAAGACCTCTCCTCCAGTGATAAGAAACACGTGAAGAAATATCTGGGCAATTTACCGTCTCTTTTGGACATCCAACCAAATAATATGTTAATTGAGGCCGCTACTTTGTTTTGGGTCTGCTTTGGGAATATTGAAATGACACCGCTCTTAGAAGATATAGGAGGACTAGCTGGACTAGTCTGGGAAAGCCCTGGGTTTTTGGTACCTGAGAACCGCACGGGCAAAGGTTTTCTAAAAATGATGGGGTTGAAGAAAAACGTTGAATTGGAGTGCCTGAAACAATCTTACATACCCTTCGAGTACTTATATGAAAGATATAGGCACAACAAATCATACCGTACCTACCACGACGAGTTTGCCATCACGTCTCTAGGTTACATCCACCGCAGGGTATTCGTGTTCATTGTGTGCTTTCTTGTCTTGATAGTGTTCCTGACAAAGAGGGAAAGGATTCATACCAGGTTAGCCATGGTAACCAGAGCCTTGATGGAAGGGATCGATGGGCAAACCTTCATCATTGTCCCTAAGATCTTAGTTGATATTTACCGAGCCTTGGAGCGTTGTCAAAGAGGGGTTAAAAATTTCAAGGGTTGTAACTTGTTGCTGCAGTTGTGGCTTTTAGAACATCTTCAAAAGGGCCAATATCACCAAGAACTTTCGCGAAGGGCTTGGAATGACCACATTGCTTTCCATCACCCCAAGCGGATGACCTACATTCCAGACACATTTGCTCAGCCAGAAACTACCAAAGCGTGGGTAGAGTTCTTTGACAACCTGATCGAGGAACAAGTGCAATGGATGTTCGAATGGTTTCCAACGGACGAGTTTATCATGAGATCCAGGGATGCACCGCACTTAGTGCTGATCGGGTTAAGAGGTATATATCCTTATGTTACTATCCGAGTCATGAGGCAGGCGGGAAGGAAACAAGTTGTACCAAGGGTTTCGAAGATGAGTCACTTCACGGCAGATTTCCAGGATGACGATGTCCCCTACAAGTGCCAAGATCAACACATGTTGCACTGCAAAATCATCATGGAGAAGAATACTATTGAACAAGACAAGTACCATGCTGGGTGTGCACCTCTTTATCCGTCATGGTTGGAAGATGACTTATATGGGGCGGTGAAGCCAAGAATCAGTTTAGGCAATAGAATCATAGATGAAGATGCCGAGGCCCAGGTCAAGTACAACGGACTGCGCAAAAGGGTCCATGATTCCGAGAATGAACATCGGGAAATACATGTGACCAACAAAAGGCTGATCGAGGAATGGAAAGAGATGTTTATCATTTCCAACATGAAGTTGGAATACTTAGAGCGAGGTATAGTGGAGTTACAGGGAAAAGTCATCAAAATGATCGAGGATTGTCAGAACGCCGAGGGGAATGAAGGAGGACACTTAGCTACAGCGTACCTGCTGTTGGGATTGTGCGAGCTGTGAAATTTGTTCGATGGAATCAAGAATATGGAATCTGGAGAAGGTCCTTCTAGGACCAAATAGGCTAGATTTACCTTTCTGCTTCCATAAATGTAATAAGTCCAAGTTCCATTAGTGACTTATTTCCTATTTGTTATTGTAGCATCATTTTGGGATTCGTCTATTTTCATTAATAAAATGAGGCATTTTGGATCTAAGTTCTCCAAATCAATTTGTCGCTAGGCCTACCTCGGGCATAACGAGGCACCCAAAATTAGGACATGTTTACAATTCTGCAATATTTGTTTAAATTATGCAGATACCTTTATCATGATCCTCACTAACTTGGCTACCTTTTGTTTTTATTTTATTTTTTTCTTTTGATTATTCCCCTTCCCTAAAGGTTGGTTCGTGCATTCTGGCATTATCAGAATACCATACAAGATCTAGGGGCCCTCCACCTTCACCTCCTTCTAGTCCACCAAAAGAAAAAGGCAAGGGTGAAATGGAAGATTTGAATAACATCATAAAAGAGAACACAACACCAGTTGAACACACAGAGGCCTCTGATAGTCGGGGTACTCAGGTCCAGAATGATGTCGTGTCGCAACTTGAACAAAGGCTATTGAAACTTCAAGGAGAACTTGAACATGTTCGGAACCTAGCGAACTTGTCCTTCTCACTTAGTGTTCCGGATGTCAGCCACTCGAACACTCAAAACCCCGCACAACCTTAGAATACCTCCAACAAACAGAACCTTCCTGCAACTCACCACTATACAACTCTACAAATCAAACCATCCCACCAGAATACCAACAAAACACTTGCAAAACCCCACGAAACACCCCACCAATCATTCCCGAACCACAAAATTCCACCAACGATCACCTTTATGTCCAAGTGCCAAGCCACCAGAGTAACCCCATATATGTGGAGACTCTACCTCACTCCACCCAACCCGTCTCTTTTACAGCAGAATCCAGTGAAAAAGATATGCTCATCAGGAAATTGGCCAAAGAACTCAAGAAATTGACTAGCCGAGTTCAAGGAGAAGAAGGAGGTAAGGGGATCGAAGGATTGAATTATAAATATCTCTGTATATAGCCTCATGTAGAACTACCGGAGGGTTACAAACCTCCCAAGTTCGAAATGTTCGATGGTACTGGTGATCCCAAGGTCCATCTGAGGACCTATTGTGACAAATAGGTCAGAGTTGGAAGAGACGAAAAGATCCTAGGGTCCATCTGAGGACCTATTGTGACAAACTTGTCCTGGTACATCAGCCAAGATCCTAAGAAGTGGTCTAATTTGGTGAGTATGGCATCGTATTTCATGGACCGATTCAGGTTCAACACAGAAAATGCACCGGACGTCTTTTACATCTAGAATCTCAAGAAGAAACCCACTAAAACCTTTTGCGAGTATGCCACTCGTTGGAGGTCAGAAGCGGCCAAAGTCAGGCCTGCACTGGACGAGGAGCAAATGAACCAATTCTTCGTCAGGCATAGGACCCGCAATATTACGAGAGACTAATGGTAATTAAAAATCACAAATTCTCAGACATCATCAAGCTTGGGGAAAGAATTGAAGAAGGTATTAAGAGCAGAATGGTAACTAATTTTGAGTCACTCCAAGCCACAAACAAAGCACTGCAGTCTGGTGGTATATCCAAGAAGAAGGACGTAGGAGCAGTAATGGTTGCACAGGGACCCAAATCTCCACTGACATATCGAACCTCTCCACTTGCATACCAAGAACCTCCACCTACATATCAGACATCCCCTCCATCTACATACCAACCCATATCTCCTAGATATTCCTAACCAGCCACTGTTTATCACACATACAACTCCTAACCGTCTCACTTCCAGTCACCTCCAGATCGCCAAAACTTCGCAAAACCTTGACCTAACTTTGATCGCTGGCCACCCAAACAGTATACCGCCATTGCTAAGCCCATTGAGCAGCTGTATGAAAGGCTAAAAGTTGTTGGTTATGTCACTCCCATCCCTGCTGTAGCCACAGACAATCCATCTCAGTGGGTCAATTGGAACAAAATGTGTGCATACCATTCCGGCATGAAGGGACATACCATCGATGAATACCGCTCGTTGAAGGATAAAATCCAGTCTTTGATTGACAAAAAAATCCTCCAGGCCAAGGAGGCCACGCCCAATGTGCGCAATAACCCCCTCCCGGACCACAGGGATTGAGGTTTCAATGTGATAGAAATATATGAGGAATGGGATCCAGATAGGTCAATTGGGTTAATCAAAGAATGTGATGATCCCAAGAAGCCAACAGTTACACTTAATCCCATTATAATACAAATTCCGCCGGCAGGAGATGTTGAGGTAACCACATCAGTCCTACAGACACGCATGTGCCATTTGATGTTGAAGTAATGCCACCTGCCACGGCACCTATCCAATTTGAAGTAAGGGTAGCCACACCAATTACAGTGACAATGTCAACCACACCGCCTTTCAACACTAGTGTTGTGCCTTGGGATTACGTAGTTGAAGCTAGAAGGAAAGGAAAAGTCAAGATAGAAGAAGCTGGTGCGGCACAGGGGATGACCAGGACCGGAAGGGTCTATACACCTGAGCACTTGGGAGAGTCTAGCAAACAGGCTTTTAACAGGCCGCCCGTCATTGAAACAGGTCTGGATGATCTCTCGAGGAAGGTGCAAGCTAGGGAGTATTCAGTCATAGATCATCTAAACATAACTCCAGCCCAGATATCCATCTTATCATTGCTGCAAAACTCGGAGGCACATAGGAATGCTCTGATGAAAGTGTTGAATGAAGTGTATGTGCCCGATAACATTACCAGTGGAGAAATGGCCAACAGGGTGGGGCAGGTACTAGAAAGCCATAAGATTACTTTCCACGAGGAAGAACCACCGCCTGAAGGTTTGAGTCACAACAGGGCACTGTACATTACCGTGCAATGTAAAGATTACTTCATTACCAGGGTACTGATCGATGGAGGGTCCAGCCTTAACATTTGCCCATTGACAACACTAAAAAGGTTGGGCAAAGGACTGTATGAGATACGATATGGGTCCATGAATGTGAAGGCTTTCAAAGGTTCTCAGATGTCCACCATTGGAGAAATCAGTGTATGACTGCAAATGGGGCCTACATGGTTCGAGGTCGAATTCAGGTGTCAGATATATCCGCGTCCTATAATCTATTTTTAGGACGACCATGGAAACATGTCGCCGAAGCTGTGGCATCAACTTTGCATCAGGCGGTAAAATTCGAGTGGAATCATCAGGAGGTAATTATCCATGGAGATGGGAGCAACCCCATATACAACCGCCAGACTATCCCGGTAGTTGAGGGTAGAAGAAGGCTTGGTGGAGAACGTACCACCACATCGAGCGGATCAATGCAATAGACAAGGATAAGTGGTGGAGTAGTGTCACGCCCTAAAACCAAGGGACACGACCGGCGCTCGACCGCGTAGCCCCAGTCAAGCGGACCTGGATTCCTTTTTCCCTCCCACGTATTACCGCGAAATTTCCGATGTACATTATTCAATTATAATTAAGACGCATTCTTACAATCTGAAATTACAATCCCTAGAACCCACTCTCACTTCTCTCTATTTTGTTTAGAAACCAGTTAAAATGAAAGGGGGCAGGGGTTAAATGAAACTGGGGTCGGGTATAAAAATTTAGAAAATTAAAAGACTGTGTCGAATATGCGGTCAGGAATGCGATCGCATTCCTGACATGCGGTCTGCATATTGGACCGCAGAATGGCCCTCAGGTGGACCAAAATTTGAAAACATTTGCCCAGGTATGTGACCACTATGCGGTCTGCATACTCGTTATGTGATCGCATAGTGCGTCGCATAACTCCCCTCCAAAAAACTCAAAGGCAACAATGCGACAGTTATGCGATCCGCATAACCGAAATGCGGTTGCAGATTGGACCGCATAGTTGTCCTTCAGTTGGGCAGTGATCTACCTGTGTATGCGATCACTATGCGGTCCGCATACACATTATGTGATCGCATAGTGCGTCGCATAACACCCAATTTCTGGAAAATTTAATTCCTTAGCTCCCGGGGTACTTTTTATTCAAATTAGGTCCGTTTTAGGAATTTCCACAGTAAAAGCAACTCGGGGACTCGTTCTGCCATTATTTTAAGCAAGAAATTTTACGGGTCTATACATTCTCCCCCCCCCCCTTAAAAATCATTCGTCCTCGAATGAGGATTTTGGAAATCGTTGGGTTTTGAAAACATGATATGCAAACTTCCCAATTTACACTAACTTTAATATTTTCAGAAAATTTCGCCAGAGTTTCCTATGTAATTAGGCCTATCTAACTGTCATAGAGCCCCCGAAACACATTTTCAAGACTCATTACACAGTTACTGTTATTCCTACAACTAGTATACAACTCATTACCTCAACACTTGCACATATCCAATTACCTTGACAAATACATATAGTTCATCCTCCTTACATCACAAATTGGCATGCGATTCAATTAGTGGCACATAATTTGCGCATAACTTTGGGCCATTTCAGTGCGCCCCATACAGTTCAATCACCTCAATAGATCATAGACAATACTTTTAACCATTACCAATATACACTACTATTAATCACTTACTTAGCACATTTGTTTCACGAAACTTTTATTTGCTTTAAAGGTGGCACACCACCCATTTAACAACATTGTATACAGTTTTAACACGCATTGGAAAGTTACAACAATAAGGCAATTAGGAGAAGAAAGAAAAATGGGGTGCCTTTGCACGAATCTGAGTACAACATCAAATTGCCTTGGAACCAATTCGCACGATCACTACTACACTTACCCAAACAGATGGGGGGTATTTTTCTTTCATTTCTTTCTCTGTTTACCACGTGGCTTCCTCAACTTGTTGACTTCGCCACAACACTTTAACAGAAGCAATCTCTTTATTTCTCAATTTACGGACTTGCCTATCAAGAATAGCAATCGGAACCTCTTCATATTATAGTTCTTCATTTACCTCAATGGTTTCGACTGGCACGATGGTGGATGGATCTCTAATTACCTTTTTCAACATGGACATGTGGAACACCGGGTGTACTAATGACAACTCAGGGGGCAATTCCAACCTATAAGCTACTTGCCCTATCCTTTGAGCAATCCGATACGGCCCGACGTACCTAGGGCTCAACTTCCCTTTCTTCCCAAACCGCATCACTCCCTTCATGGGAGACACCTTTAAGAACACCCAATCATCTACTTGGAATTCTAATTCTCTCCGGCGAACATCGGCGTAAGATTTTTGGCGACTCTGAGAAGTTTTCATACATTCCTGAATGACTCTAACTTTCTCCATAGCTTGGTGCACAAGATCTGGTCCTAACAATTTTGCTTCACCAACCTCGAACCATCCGATCGGAGATCTACACCTCCTTCCGTACAATGCCTCAAACGGGGCCATTCGGATACTAGCATGGAAGCTGTTATTATAAGCAAACTCGACAAGCGGCAAATGATCATCCCAATTACCCTTGAAGTCTAAAACACAAGCCCGTAGCATATCTTCGAGCGTCTGAATAGTCCGCTCTGCCTGACCGTCAGTCTGTGGATGGAAAGTCGTGCTGAGATTTACCTGAGTACCCAAACCTTGCTGAAATTTCCGCCAAAAATTAGCTGTAAACTGGGCCCCTCGATCTGAGATAATAGAAACTGGAGTGCCATGAAGTCTAACTATATCCTTGATGTACAATTGAGCATACTATTCCGCTGTATCAGTGGACTTGACTGGCAAAAAGTGAGCTGATTTCGTAAGTCGATCAACTATCACCCAATCGAGTCTAACTTGCGCTGAGTGCGAGGTAACCCTACCACGAAATCCATATTAATCATTTCCCACTTCCACATTGGTATTTCCATAAGCTGGGTTAACCCATCCGGCCTCTGATTCTCAGCCTTCACTTGTTGACAATTTGAACATTTGGATACAAGGTCCGCCACATCCCTCTTCATACCGATCCACCAATAAATTTCCCGGAGATCATGATACATTTTCGTAGAACCTGGGTGCACAGAATACCGGCAGCTATGATCCTCTGCCATTACCCTCTCCCGAAGATTATCTACATCTGTAACACATAGCCTACCTTGACATCGCAACACTCCATCATTGTTGCCGAGTGAAAGTGCCGAAATCTTGTCATTCAGAACATCCTCCTTCAACTGTGCCAATGCTGGATCACTAAACTGCTTTTCTTTTACTTCTGCTACCAGTGACGATTCTGCCCCATTNCCAAACATCACAGCCGCGAGCTCCAAATCATGCGTCGGATAATTCTTCTTGTGATTCTTGAGTTGCCTTGAAGCATACGCTATGACCTTCCCATGTTGCATCAACACACACCCCAAACCAACCCTTGAAGCATCGCAATAAACCACAAATCCCTCAATACCTTCTGGCAAGGTCAATACCGGTGCCGAAGGCAATCTCGACTTCAACTCCTGAAAACTTTTCTCACAAGCGTCGGACCACTGGAACTTCACTTCTTTCTGCGTCAATTTAGTCAATGGGGAGGCAAGGGTAGAGAATCCCTCCACAAACCTCCGATAATACCCAGCTAGACCCAAGAAACTGCGAACCTCCGTCGGGGTTGTTGGTCTAGGACAATCTTTCACTGCCGCGATCTTCTGAGGATCAACCTGAATCCTTTCTCTGGAAACAACATGACCCAAAAACGCGACTGATTCTAGCCAA
>ML276686.1:778-11838 GCA_005239495.1 Nicotiana undulata
CACGGGATTTCGAGGTAGCTGTTCAGCGTCCACAGCTTCTCCATTTCCCTTCCTTATTTAGTTTAGCATTTGATTCAGAGACATATGTTATAGTTTTAGCAGAGTTAGATTTATTTATTCTTAGATGCTCGTGACTATTGACTCCAGTTCTTGGGAGGTTGTTTAGGTTAATATGGGAACGCTAATACTTAATTATATTGATTATGATGTGGTTGCTTGCTTATTATTTAATTGTGAACTATTTTAATTGAACAAAAGCGTAGTAAAGTGATGGTCGGCTAGCCTAGTTCCACGATAGGCGCCATCACGGCCTGCTAGAATTTGGGGTCGTGACAATTATGTGGCATGCCGAGATAAACAATATATGTGGCCTTCAAGATACTCTCATTCTGATCCGAAACAACACACATATTTGGTTTTTCACCATATGCATGTTTGAATTGTTCAAAAAATCACTTCCATGATACGTCATTTTCTGAATCAACAACAGCATATGCCAATGGTAATATGGTACCTACATTATGTGGCAAAAAGCAATTAATTGGCTGCATGAGAAATGCAAAGGAAGACATATACATACAAACTACAACTTTTCAACAATATATCTACAATAAATTTACAAGTACTACAAAAAACAGACAAGCTACAATATATCTACAATAAATCTACAATACCTGTTGCATCCATTGTACTAGATGTTAGCATTATTCCCATGTATGCTGACTTTAAGAAGGTTCCATCAACTACTACAATTGGCTTACAATATTCCCAACCACTGATTGAAGTACAAATCGCAACAAATGCATACAAGAAGCAGTCATCGCCGGTCTTCTTTAATTTAACTACAGACCCCGGATAAGTCTTCTCCAGAATATACAAATAACTAGGTAATTTGCTGTAGGAGTCAGCAAGATGACCTCTCAAAAACTCCAAATCCTTTTCCTTTGCTCTCCAAGCTTGCATGTATGTTAAGTTCACGTTGTGTTCATACAACATATCAGTTTGTATGTCTTTTGGTGCGTAAGTTGTCTTAGGATCAGCATATTTTGGAATAACCATGCTACCAACTACCATGGCAATAGGTTTGCGTTGTATGAATGTATTATCCATCAAAGAGCATGTGTGCAAGCTGTTGAATTTTCGAACCTTGAACATAGCCGAATCATTTATGCTAGTTGCCTTTGAAGTGCCATGTACAATTTTTCCCAACACATACCAGTCAGTAGCTACAAAATAAAATAATTTAAACAATGGTATAAAAAATATAGATTAAATAAATAAATAAAAACTGTTGTAGCATATTCAACAATTTATATACAAAATAACTACAAACTATCTACAATTTTGTTAAACAATATCACAAAAAACTTGAAGAAGTAAAAATTTACAAATAAACAAAAAATGATTTTTGACCATTCATATGTTCCTACCTTCTAGCACTAGATCTTTTCACTCTAACTTGAAATTTGTTCATGACAGAATAGTGTTTCATTTCACTTGCAATTGTTTGCTTGTCTTGGTATACTTGGCCTACTTCAATAACACTTGGTGTACTTTATGTTATTATTATACTTTCATAGTCCACTATCGCCGGAGATGTTGGCATATCAATTAACTTTAGTGTTCCAGATGAACCTGCAAGAAAATAAAGCTAAATACAGTTATGAACTATATTTGTAGATATTTTGTATTAAATTTGTAGAAAGAATGAAATTCTGTATTTTATATTGAGCTACAAATGATATGTAGTTTTATTGTAGAAATATTGTAGGATGAATGGAATTCAATACTAATATATATATATATATATATATATATATATATATATATATATATATATATATATATAGTGAGAGAGAGAGAGAGAGAGAAACTTTGATATGTAATTTTTTTGTAGAAATATTGTAGATAAATTGTAGAACAGTAATATACAACCATAATTCGATACTAATGTAACAGATCAAACCTGCAACTGTGTTCGAATTGGTGATACTCAATTCCAAACTGAAATCACGTATACATAGCGGATACGTTCCTAAGCTTTTGTTTTCCTTTTTCGTCTCCATGTATACACGAACACCCATATCGTTCCTAATTTTCATTGGAGGACAATGTTCGTTGACAATGTATTTGATTTTGATTATTTTTTCGGATGTATCGATCATTAGATGCTCTACTATTGTAGAATTCAATAGACGATAACTCGCATCCTCGCTGACTACAATTCCATCGACCTGAAAGTCTCTATATCTCCCATAGCTATCCCAATTCCCATTTAGTTGGAGCATAATTGAGATTTTCGACATAATTGCGCTTGTTACAGAAGAATTGTAGCTAATTTAATCGCTTTTGATTTGTGAAATCAGAAAAAACCAGTGAAACAGAGTATTCCCGATAAAACAGAGTACTGAATTTGGAGAGAACGGGCGAAATTTAATAGCGAGATTTGCGTTGAATAAAATCTGGAAGAATCCTTAATATCCCAACATTTGCGCGCCTATTAAAGGAATTGTACAGGTAACATGATTCTGTTTTTAATGAATTATTTATATTTTGTAGAAAATATGTGAACATGGCGGGTAATTTGTAAATTATAGATATTTTTCGTAATATAGTTTCATATATAGTATAGGAACGAAAAATTCCCTTTAATAAGACCCATGCAAAGTTAAAGTGCGTAACTGTAAAACAGATAAAGTTCGACAAGATCCGCATACGACAATAATAGCGTATAAAATATAACGGATATGGACAGTAATATGTAAAGACATATAGAGATATGGGAAATTATTGAACTGTTTGAAAAATGTATAAATTTTCAAAAGAGAAAATGTATGGAAATTAAATATTCAAATTAAAATCTAAAGTACGTTCGTATAATTCAAAATGCAAAAGGGGCACATGGCATTATCAGAGCATACATAAGGTATTCAAGTGTGATTTCAAATAATCTAAGACGTACACTGTACGTGAGTTGCTTGTGGACTTGCTTGATTTATTCAAATGTTGCTTTAGATTTCTACCACATGTTGAGCTAACTAAAGATCAGTTTTGATTTTAAGCAAAGATCTATCAGTAGTGGTTCCTAAGTTGGATAGTAGTACTAAGTATTGGTTAAAACTTCAACCTCAAATTAGTGCCTAGAGCCTATTGAAGTGCCAACATTTCCCTAATGAAGGCCTAGGTGATGCTCATGATGAGCTCATCTTTGTTGGGAGAGCGCCATTAGAAGCAATTCCTTTTATATTGAGACAAAATAATATCAGGAGACTTTAACCAATAAACACCGTGGTCAATTAACCGTGACCTTGACCTTTTCACAATTACGCTTTAATTTCGTGTTGTTGACCTTAAACATAAATAACAAAATGGTGCGTAGGCATATTTTCTTGTTCTTCCATTTGGGAAACACAAACACAAAAGATGTGGGGAAACTCAAACAGAATACTTTGCAGAAAGAATGATAAATTAACATTGCAGGTACTAATAAGGAGATTCTTTCAATTCCTATTTGTAGCTGATCTTATTCTTGGCCATCATCTTTCTGAGTTGTTTACTTTCTGTTCCTTTTGTATTGCTCTAATATCATCTTTAACAACTGAATATGAATCATTAGCCATGTGATTTTTGATGGCCCTTAATTCTTGATTGCTTTAAGGCGCTCTGTATAAATTTTTGAATCGCTTTGATGCAAATCAAAGAGCAATTATGTGCACTATGCTCCGCTGTACACGAGTTTGGGAGCTGGCCCACATTGTGTCTTATGTAAGTAGCATTACCCTGTATTTCTGCAACTGTCTAGAAGTCAATCAACATTTATCCATTTATACTCTGCTCGTTTTTACTCTAAACTAGGGGTGTACAAAGCAAACCAATAAACCGCACCAAACCGATTATCCAAGTCAAACCGGAAAAAAAAACCTAATTATGATTTGGTTTGGTATTGGAAAAGAAAACCCGATCATAACTGGTTTGGTGTGGCTTTAACTAAAAAAAGTCAAACCGAAACCGAACCAACCCGATAGTACATTTATACAATTTTTAAAAATATTTTATACATATAAACATTTATTATAATGTAATTTATAAATATTTTTAAATTATAAATTAGCAATATTTGCTTTATGCAATTTTATTATCTTTGTTGTTGAATATTTGAGGATAATGCTATGAGTTATTTCATATTATTATGTTATTTTCTTGAAATATACATTATATTATATAGTTATATCTTAATAGGACTAAAAAAATATTTGGAGCACAAGTTACATATTTTGTGCTATGGAGACTTTCCCGGAAAAAAACCCGTAAAACCCGAAAAATCCAAGATTAAAAAACCCGACTTTGTTGGTTTGGTTTGGTTTCTAAATTTTGAAAACCCGACACCATTAATTTAGTTTGGTAATTAAAAAATTCGAACCAACCGGACCTATGTACACCACAATAATCTAACTCAATCAACTTATCTTATTTTGCTTTTAGCTTTTACTGCCCAATTAAGTACTTGGGAAAAAGCTTGTTAAAAATTAGTTTAAACTAGTTTGTTTTGTACTGTATACAAAAGTTAACTAATTTCAAATACTATTGACGTACTATCATTGATGCATCATCTTAGTTTAGCTTCCCTTCTTTTTAATTTTTTTTTTCTTGATGTTAAGTGATATAATATACTCTTCACATTTATATTTACATCTATATATATAATAAAGTTGGGAAAATAAAAGATGATGTGGCATGTTTCTTTGGCCAAGGATCACATTTATCTTTTTTCTTAGATTTTATACATTTTCCCTTGTTTTTGCATTTAAATTTTGTTAACAATTAAGCATGCCTCTTCATTTCTTTCATCATTAATATACTACTAACTCTCTTTTCCTAAAACGTTTTCTATTCTTTTTTTTCCGTTATAGTTTTTCAACCACTTAAACATCGTCATAATTGCTATTTATTTCTTTTATGCTTTAGTTTTTTCCCATAGCTCAAAAATAATTTCAATGCTTGAGAAGTGTTTCAATTTAAGTATTTTGCTCTCCAAATATCCAATTCTAATCATGTATTATTTTGTTTGCTTTACTTGATATCCTCTGAGATTATTAATTTGTGCAATTCATGTTTGATTTCCTCAATTGAAATTGAATTTTGAAAGTAGCAGCTTTGGGTTTTTTTATTTTATTTGACTGCACTCCCTGTGAGTAAAAATGAAAATGGAGAAGGGACTATGGCTAACCAGAAATTGGTAGAAGAATACCAGGTATGTAACCATTTGTTTTGTTTAAAATATATCAGTTTCATGAACCCTGTTTAAAATAGAATTATAACTATGCACCAATAAATCGCTTGACCATTCTTCTACTCTGTTTTTAATTCTCACTTTTCACAAGTTTTTTTTCATATAATCCTTGAAATTTATTGAAAGAATTAAGATTTTCAACAACACTTTATTTTTATCTTTCTTTCTGCTTATTTACTTTTGATTGTTATACTGTATGAAAATCATCGCATAACTGAATATTGATATGATCTGCAGATTGCTTGGATGAAAAATTTATCAATGTATAATTTTCAGAGGAGAATTGAAGCAGCATCAAGTAATTGACTTTATAGTTTGTGAAATAATTGTAATTCCTTCTGAGTTTCTCCATGGGAAGAGAGAAGCAATTTTTTATTTTTTTTTATTTTTTGTAATTGTGTAATAACATAAAAGAATAATTACATGTGCTTCTTTACCTTTTCTATCCAGTGCAATAGGATTCTGAAGTTCTGTAAATGTCTATTTTAGTGAAAAGTAGTAAAATTAAAGAATCCACATTTCTTTAAAATTCTTTAGCTGATTATTTATAGATGTAAATGTTGTATATAAAATATTGTTAATAAAAGTTTTTTAGTTGATTGTCTATAAATGTAAATAAAATAGTTGTTATGGTTTCAACCTTTCATATTTTGTATTTTTGGACCGTTACAATCTTTCATCACAATCCATATTTATAAAGAATAAAGAATTCTTACAGTTGCAATGACTCTATCCGCAAGTATCTTCACTAATCCTCTAACCATTCATATTGCTTTTTCAATTCTCACTTTCATTAAGAATATATTGAGTTAAGCTTTTGTATTGGCTATGTTTCAACGGAACTTATACTCATTTTTATTTTGAATTACTATGTCTTTTTACTATTTTATAACAATTGATATTCTGGAAAAGAAAACTAATTAATTCAGTTTAGGTCCCGATATACGTGTTAACAGAAAGTGCCAATATTAATTGTTAAAATAAGATTTTGAATGATACTGAAAACAAATTAATTATACTACTAGGCATTAGCTGTGTTGCAAGATATATGAAGTCGAATAAAATGAGAGTATCAAATTCGATGAGTTACTCAAGTTTAATGAGTAATTTTGTGAGGTTGGACATGTCTTTTGAAAAGCATAAGAAATGCATAATGCATATTACGTACATGTGTATTCTATGATTATGAAGATTTTGTGCTAGATATTATACATTAAAATCTAAAAATGAGATTTAAATATTTGAGAGAGAACAATCAACCGCAAGAAATTATTTATTTCAAAGTTTATGGAAAATATACAAACATTAAAGTTAGTCAAAGAATACCACCTCGGCATCACCAATTGGAGGTCTTAGAGACTGACCATTTAAACTTTTATATATTTAATTTCTTATAAACTTTTGTATATTTTATTTTTTATATATCATTTTTGAATTGGAGTTTAATATTTTTAGAAAATTTGGATGGTATGGAATACATATGTAATTAAAATATGACTATAATGATATTTTTCATTCAGGATTCACTAGTATCATATAAGTCGAGGAAAAGTTGTTTTACCTGTCACAAGCCTGACCCTGCGCCACTGTGCATCACAATATTTGTTCTAGTACAAATTAAATGACTTACTATGACTTTATCATTAAGATTAGAAATAAAAGAGTGAACTTTTTATTAACTTTCCTAGGTGAGAAGGTCGACTTATTTTAATTTTAAATGATATGATGGATAATATTTCACATTGGCAAAAAGTAAAGTGCAGTTGTGTAACTTTAGAGCTACTATATAATACTGAGTCTATTACTCAAATGATCACTCAACTATCCGAAATTACTTACTAAAGTCATCTTTCTTTCGTTTGCAATATCAAAGTCACTTGACTATGGCTGTAACACTTAGAAGGTCACTCAACTAGATTTCTCAAACTTTTGATTACCAAATACCAATTGTACCCTTTAAATTTCAACTTTTGTCTTCATTTTTTTTAACTTTTTAATATTATAATTTTTTCTCTTTTTGATTTATATTATGGACTTACCTATAGAATAAATAAATTTTATTTCTAAATTAAAAAATAAAAATAGTATTTAAGCATATATATTGTTTGAATAATAAAATAACGAGCATAGTAATGAAACTAATTAGAACAGTTTGTTCGTAACAATAATTTTGATATTAACAACAGTTAAACCCAATTTTTTGTTACACAATTGAGAATGAATGAAAATAAAAGTTTTATAATATATATTCCATGCACATAATATAAAAAATAATATTTAAATAAATGTATATTTATACTATACATTATATATTCTTGTATATTATGTTCAGTTATATTATTATTCTGATATTATATATGTTAGAAAACTGTTTTTTATTTTTTATTTTAATTATAAAATTTATTTGTTTATAGGTAAGTCCATAATGTAGATTAAAGCTGAGAAAAAATCATAACATTAAAAAAAAATTATAATTTAGAGGGTAAAATAGGTAGTTGATAATCAAACGTTTGAGAAATCTGGTTGAGTGACATTCTGAGTGCAATAGGTATAGTTAAGTGACTTTTCTGTTACAAACGAAAGAAAGATGATCACTTTACTAGATAATTTTGGATAGTTAAATGACCATTTAAGTAATGGACTCATATAATACTCCTACATGATATTATTATAATCACTGAAGTAAACATTTTCAATGGACTAGAAAGGAAATGGAAAGTCAAATTTGCAGAATTATATTATTGAATGAGAATCCAAGTAAAATGCGTATATTATACATAGCATCTGTACGTAGCTAACCTTCCATTTGCTGCTGCTAGGTGCTGAGGATATTCCTATGTGATATGACTGACATGACCACAGAAGACATCAATGTTCCCATCAATATGAAATATGCTAAACCTATACTACTATTCAGTTGGAGTGTGCCACTTATGTCGCTGATCTGGTACTTATTCAGTTGGAATGTGCTATTTATCCTCTTGATTAATGTCTGGTGCTTTTGTCTGGAATGTTTCCCTGCATTTCTAGCTATTCTTCTGTAGGAGATGGTAAATAGAGGGCATAACTTATAATGGGGTTTAGTTTCTGCCCTTTTCTTCAGTTCCTGTGCCAAAAGAGTTACTTTTGTGTTGTGATAATTTTAATCTTGCCTCTTGCTTTTACGAGAAGGATAGTTAATTATGTTGCTTTTTGATTTTCAGCTAAGAGTTTTGGAGATAGTTAATAGAGTTTGTCCATCAAGTTACTAAGAAACTGATCTGCGGTACTTTTTTACTGGTGTGAAGTGCTTTCGGTATAAACACAGTAGATATGAACTTCTGAGTTTGTATTGATATGGCAGTTTCACATGTATGATCCTTATTGATGATGATGTAGGTTAGTCTTGTCGATAGTTTAACTATTTACTGCTTCAGGTTGTGCAGAAACAATAGGAAGAGTATTAAGTACTGATCTTGCTTCTTCAGATGCAAAAGGAGTCAGTAAGATGAACTAGACAGTTCCATCATGTATCTTTTAAGTTCCTTTTACTTACAATTTGGAAGAATGTTCAGATGAGAAGTCTCCCATTACTTGGCACATTATAAGTTCAACAAAACTTCTAGAAGCTCCTCTGTCGAGGGATAAAAAAATACTACTATATACCAAAAATGATGTTACTGTAAAGAGCGAACATGTAGCCATACTTACTGTCTAGAAATCTTTGGTCACTGCTGAAATTCTTGCAGGAAACGTCGTCATATGGCTGAGCATTTCCTTCATTCTATCAACTGAACTGCAGCAATAGCTGGTATTGCATCTCTTAATTTTTGAGTAAGAGCTACACGAACTGTCATCACGGAAGCTGCCGGTCCACTCAGTCGAATCTTAACAATGTAGTCATTAATCTGAACAAGCTCAAGTTCTCCACCTCCTGCTCCTACCAGATATGGTCTAATCTCTCCAAGAAGCTGATATTATTGGAAATATTGCATTAGTTTAGTGTCTAAATACTACTCAGAACAAACTAAGAGTAATTACAAATGTTAATAAATTATTTGGAAATAAATCTCAAAGGCCATGTGTCTTGTACCTTCTCAATATTTTCCTCATTTAACTCAAGGCCAGTCTCGGAGTCCTGAATCTGCTCTACTTCCATTATTTCAGGGATTTTGTCCCGAAGGCGAGTTTCAATTCCCATTTTAAGTGTCATTGTTGAACTTGGACAAGATCCACATGCTCCCTGAAGCTTAAGAATTACAACTAGGCCATCGATCTCATGTAGTACAACATTTCCTCCATCTGCCATTAGGCCTGGCCTGACTTCATCTAGAACCTTCTCAACATTTTCCTCGGTTAGTGGAAGGACACAACTTGGTGACACTACAATACCTACAGTATCAACAAACAAAATGGATAAAATATGACGGCTAGTTTAGGTACATTTGTTAATCGAACGGGATTATACGACAATACTACGACTCCATGGAACAGAGTAATTACTAACACGTTACAATTTCAGAAGATGCATCGCGAAAAATAAGACCTTAGTAAGATAGATCAAGACAAGTAAGTTAGTTCAATAAATTCATTGGATTCTGAAGGCAAAAATTACAAAGATGATACTAGGAATTCACAGAACATTACTGAGTTGATAACTCTGAATCAAATAAAAGGCAAAAATTGAAGGCATGTATTTCCTGTTTATAGCGTGGAAGTGTTTCAGTAGTGGTATTAACTTCAGCCGAAAAAAGAAACAAGACAGTCAGCTGCCTCTAAAATTAAACAAGCAATAAAAACCAAATGAGATGAATCAGCATCATTTACCTGCATTATTTCTTCTTTTAAAAGTTTGATTAAGCCCAAGGAATCGTCTAACATGAAATTGACCTCTTTGAAAAGAACTTTGCTTTGACGAAAATGGGCTGCCCTGTGAAACACAGTTCTATGAAGAGATATTGACATCAACATTACGTCAAGGAAAATACAGAAAATTCCTCCACACACAATTTAACAATGTAATCAGAAACACGTCCTATGGATAAATATGTTTTGTAAGTTAAAGTTCAGAATTCTAGCTTCCTTGATTAACGTACCATAGACTCTTATGGTCACGCCTTTCCCCGGACCCCCCGCATAGCGGGAGCTTAGTGCACCGGGCTGCCCTTTTTTTTATTAACGTAACCACAGAAGAATCTCATTATGTAGAGAAGAATTTACATACATAAGTGTACAAGTACAAAACTGTGTTTGAAACTAAATTAAGGTAACAGTATTCTAAGATATGCTGAATACGACATTCATCCTATAACACGAGTTGACAAGATATGTTTGATATTACTCTTAACAAACAGAACAGTGGTAATACCTTTGGAAAGGAAGTCGAGGCAGGAGAGAATTGTTCTGATGAATGGCTAGCTGATGATGACACCGTCGGTTTGAGACCTTGCGTTTGGGTTGAAATTGCAAACATTATGTACTCAAAGTATCACCAAGTGTGAGGGCTCATTTTCTTGAGTATATTCCTGAAGTAGTACATGGTTCCAACTGAGTTAGAACGAGAACGAGAACTTACCTAGGAGGAAAAGAACAACCATGATTACCAAGAAATTAACAAGGACAACAACAATCCAGTGAAATCCTGGGGTTTGGGGAGGGTAGTGTTTACGTAGGTCATACCCTACCATAGCAAGGTAGAGAGGCTATTTTTGATAGACCCCTTAAAATAAGAATAAATTATTTAATACCCTTCTGCTTATACTATAAACCCCCCCCCCCCCCCCCCCCCCCC
>ML276686.1:12061-157800 GCA_005239495.1 Nicotiana undulata
CCACCCACACCCCATACCACACCCACACTCACACCCACACCCACACCCACACCCACACCCACACCCACACCCGTCCACCCCAACATAACGCCCACAAGTGAAAGAGTTTTCTGAATTCCTAAACCACAATTGATTTTACTTCTTCTCCTGCAACCCACCTTCCAACTCAACAAAAATACTTTGTTGCAAGTTATTAAAATGATTCCCTGTTAACATTTTCCTATATATCAACAACAACCACGCCTCAGTTTCAATATTTTTTATATAACATTTCCCTATATAACTTTCAAAATTGTCAACAATTTAATTCATTAAATTGTTCAAACTTTAAATCACTTTTGTCATCTTTAAGGTCTCAAGATGTTTGACTCCATCCTATTAATAATAATATTAGTATATATAACTTTCACAATATACAATAATTCAAATTGTATAACTTGAAAAAAATATTTTCCTATCAACTATCATTTCAATCATTAATTTCTATATGCTTTATCACTACCATTTGCGTTACAATTGTTTCCAGCGAAGCAAACACATGTATTTGAAGAATCAGAGAAGAAAATTCTTTAATTAACACTTTAATCTAAAATCATCGCCAACCTCAGTTCCAACACAAATATATACTTAAATATTTGGTGGAGTTAAAAGGAAGAGTGAGTACCTGGTACGATCAGTGAACCAAATTAAGAAGCAATGGAGTTTCGAATCCTTTAACTCAAGTTGGCGTTGGTAGATTGTCATTGTAAGGTGTAGGTAAGGCAGTTATTTAGAGGGAATGGATGTGGTTTGGATATGTGGCCTTTTCACTTACCATTTGCTGATTTGTCTATCCACCTTCACTTTTTTTCTTTTTTCCTTTCTTTTTTAAAAATATTCATTTTACTTCTTTTTTTTTTTTTTGGTTTAAAGGATAATTTTATAGATAATACTAAGTTATTACAAACGCTCTATTATGAGCCAGCATTACAGGATTAGAAGTACTAGTAGTAGTAGCGTCTTCTACATTTACTGCGCCTAAGTTTACAAGACGTGCCAAGTTAATATACATAGATACAGATACTAATTTTTTTGTGGTGACCGCCTCCTTATCAGCTTGTAAATTGGTCCATACTGGAGCAGGCGGTTGCAGAAATACTGATAGTTGATTACGCATGGCTTGCTTGGAACCTTCTTTGGCCAAAAGATGGGCTACATTGTTTGCCTCACGAAAGTTATGTCGCACCATTGGATTCCCCAACCTCTTCAACATGCACCTGCAAGAATCAATTAGTATTTGATAAATAGGATTTTGTTGCTCGAGTAGTTGTATGACTTCAGTGGAGTCTGTTTCAACTTCAATGGGTATGTGATGGTGGTCTGCTGCTAGTTGCAGTCCTTGATGTAATGCTAATAACTCCATATGTGTGTGATTAATAGCATAGGAATATTTCAAGTAGCCTGCTACCCAATCTCCATTTGAATTTCTAATCACTCCGCCAATTCCGCCACCATTTGTATTAATGTTGAATGTACCATCTGTATTTAGTTTGTAGTAGCCAATAGTGGGGTGTGTCCAATTCACATGGATTGTCTTTTTTCAGTGTTATTTTTTCTAGGGGGTGTGGTGTGTTTAAATTCTAAAGCCCTCGTAATCGGGATATTGATGGGGAGTCTTTACCGCGTATTTTCAAAGAAGTCGTGATTGGTGGTCTGGTGTGTATGTGGGAGTATACAGATTTAGTTGTGAACATACCATTGCCATTTAGTGCCCAGTAGGGTGTGTCTTTATACCAAATAGTGTTAGGGATAATAGTGGCTAAGGATTTGAGGGTGGTTTCTCAGGAAAATTGGAGAGATAATTTTTTCCACTCCCAACAATTGCCCTTCCATAAGTGCATGAGATTGAGTCCCTCTTCATTATGGTTTAGGGGCCATGGACACTTTTTCTGAGTGGAGGGAAGTGAGGAATCCATCTTGAATTCCGTAGGTCAATTGAGGAGTTTGTCCCAGGGATCCAGGCAATTCCCTTAGAGCAATAAGTACCTTCGTTTAAATCATTTTTCCAGATGAAGGAGTGGGAGGTTGTGTTCATGTTTGAAGTGTATTTGTTGATTAAGGTTTGTGCCCAAAGAGTATTGGGTTGTAGGAAGAGACGCCAAGAGAGGTGTATCACAAGGGCAATATTTTTGTCGTGGGCTTTGCATAGCCCCAGACCATCTTGGCTCTTTGGTAGGGTGATCATATCCTAACTAATATAATGGACTTTCTTTTTCTCTAGTAATGAACCCAAATAAAGTCCCTTTGGATTTTGTCAATATTGTAACAAATGGTCTTTGCAAAAAGAAAGTATTGCATGGCATATGCTGGGATTGCATTTAGAGTAGTTTTAGCAATAGTGACTCTTCCAGCCGGTGTAAGTGTATTGATAAAAAAGAGCTTCACACGTATGATGATTCAGCCAGTTACGTGGACCAAGGAAAACATGACAGCTGGACATGATTCTATAAGGAGGTATGAGGCAAAGTGGCGCGGCACGATATACCTACGAGGTAATCAACTACGGGAAACTCAACCTGATTGAGACAAGGAAGAGACACGGTCAGAATGAATCCGGACAGAGCTACGGGCAGATTAAAGATCTTCAATTAATGATCCACACGTTACACAACTTTCACGCAACAGTTATGGTTATCCTTTGTAACGTTACATTAATGTAATAATTAGTCATTAATGTTTTATCATTACAATAGGTAGACGTTATACTGAAGAATTCCCTATATAAGGGAATAAAAGTTAACTTGTAAGGGACATCCGAACTATGAACATAATACACTTTACTTTTTTGTGCATCGTATTACTTATTTACTTGCTCATACGTAATTATGATTATTTCTTGATTATCAGAAACCCGTGTTCATCCTAAAAATAGCTTTAGTCAAGGGATTTAATTCTTTGGTTAAACAAATTGGTTCTGTTACCGGGAATTTGATAATCTTTGTTTACTTTTCAAACGATATCCTCTAAACTATGTCGAACTCCAACGACAATAACCAGCAAAGAGATTGGACTCCATCACCCCTGGATCCCCAGGAGGTTCAAGGGAACAATCCCAAGAAAGATCTAACAACAACAACAACAACAACAACAACGTTAATGATAATGATCAAACGGTAGAACAAGATCAAGTGAAGCAAATAATTACAAAGTATGTGAGCTAGGATCTGCAAGAATTCGCAAGGGGATTACCAGCGGCATCACCTGCGTCGCTAACATCACCTCCCAATAATACCATCATCGTGGAAAACCCCCAATATGGGTTGGTAAACTCAGCACGGGAAGACACTCCTAATGAATCTCGCGAAGCGAGACCAGGTATGACTAATAACTCTGAATTACAAAATTTATTACTAACCTTGCAGAAACAGGTGAAGGAACAAAACGATCAAATCGAACAAATTCCTGGAGTACCACCTGTTATCAAAGACATTGATGTTGATAGATATTCTCAACAACCTTAGAAACCAAGCGCAGCACCTTGCCTATACCCAAGAAGTTCAAAATGCCTGATGTTCCCAAGTATGACGGGACAACTGACCCACGCGACCACGTGACTTCTTTTACTACCGGAGTAAAAGGCAACGACTTAACAAACAAGAGATTGAGTCAGTCCTAGTTAAAAAAATTGGAGAAACGCTTACCAAAGGAGCATTAACCTGGTATTCTCTTCTCCCTGAAAACTCTATTGATTCATTTGCTGAGCTTGCAGATTCTTTTATAAAAGCACACTCCGGTGCACAAAAAGTCGAGAAAAAAATGGAAGACATATTCAAAATAAAACAAGGAGACACAGAACTACTCCTTGAATTTGTAGACAGGTTCCAGCGAGAAAGAATGTTACAACCACGGGTGCCTGATAATTGGGCAGCCATGGCATTCGCGAGCAATCTAAATGACAAAAGCTCAGAAGCCACGAGAAGAATCAAGGAAAGCTTGAGAGAATTCCCAGCTACGACATGGAATGATGTTTATAACAGGTACAGTACTAAACTTCGGATAGAGGAAGATACCATTGCTCGTTCGAAAGATGAAGATCATACCAGATCCAGACGCTCCGAATCAGACAGAAGATCAGGTAAAAATAGGTACGATCCTTATATGGGACCCTCGGGACGTGAAACTCGTCCCAGGTTCAAAAATACTAGGTCAGAATATAGACCACCCAGCAGAGATGTGGGCTCATCTTCATCTAGATCCAGAAAGGATCGAGATGAACGACCTAGGGGTAATGCACAAATTGGGGATCAAACCTTCAATGTAAGTACCCCCGAAATAGTTTCAATATTAAGAAATATGGGAGATAAGGTTAGATGGACCAAAGAAATGCGGTCAAACCCAAATAAAAGGAACTCAGATTTCTGGTGTGAATTTTATAACGATCATGGACACAGGACTGCAGATTGCAGATTTTTACAAGGTGAAATAGAGCAATTATTGAAACAAGGCTACTTAATAGAATTGTTTAGTGATAAAGGTAAGCAGGCATACATGAAGAACAGGCAGGAACCCCCGAAACCACCGTCTCCAAAAAGAACTATCAACGTGATACACGGAGGTGAAGAAGTAAACAGAGTGGTTTGCAAAACAATCACGAAGTTCACAATTACACACGGAAATCGGGTTCGAGAAAACCCGGACGCAGACAATATAACTTTTGATGATGCAGATTTCGGCGGACTAATGCTCCCCCACAATGATGCTCTAGTAATATCCTTACTCATTCATGACACTAACGTTAAAAGAGTGTTGATTGATCCAGGTAGTTCAGTCAACATCATTTTGCTAAGAGTCGTGGAAGAAATGCTCTTAGGAAATCAGGTGATCCCAAAGACACGAGCCATTTCAGGGTTCGATAACTCTACGGTTATAACCAAAGGAGAAATTAAACTTAGCACCTATGCCGAGGGAGTAATCAAAAACACCAGATTCCAAGTCATCGATACTGACATGGCTTATAACGTAATCATGGGAAGCCCATGGATCCACGACATAAAAGCAGTACCATCTACATTACATCAGGTAATTAAATTCCCTTCTGAATGGGGAATCCAACAGATTAGGGGTGATCAGCAAACCTCTAGGAATATAAATTTTGTGGTACATTATAACAAAAAAGTAGAGACGGAAGAATCAAAAGATAGAGAAATCTCCCAGGCAGAAGTTGCCGACCAAACAAGTATGGAAGCAATTATTACCCAAACAGGTACAGAAGAAGCTATTGTTCGAACATGTATGGAAGAAGATAGTCATGAGAAGGTAAACCAAGTTGCCACGGAAGACGAATCAAATCACACGGATGCAGATTCCAGACCGGATGTCATTCAAGAACCAGAAGAAGATGAGCACATCAAAACAATAACGGAAGAGCTCGAAGCTATTCCATTGTTTGAACAAAAACCTGAACAAAAAGTGCATATAGGCACGAGGCTGAGCCCAGTCGAAGAGGTAAGTTAATTAATTATTTAAAGGATAACGCAGATTGCTTTGCGTGGTCCCATTCATATATGACAGGTATCCCACCAGAAGTGATGACTCATAAACTAAATGAAGATCCATCCTTCGTACCTGTTAAGCAGAAGAAAAGAAAGCAAGGATCGTTCAAGAACCAAGTGATTGACGAAGAGGTACAAAAACTCTTGAAAATTGGTCCAATACGTGAGGTAACGTACCCTAACTGGTTAGCTAACACTGTGGTAGTACCTAAAAAGAATGGTAAATGGAGAGTATGCGTAGATTACATTGATTTAAATAAATCATGCCCCAAGGATTCATTCTCATTACCACATATAGATGAAATGATTGATGCTAATGCAGGTCATGAATTGTTAAGCTTTCTAGATGCGTATTCCGGTTACAATCATATTAAAATGGACCCCTTAGAAGAGGAAAAAACTTCCTTTATTACAAACAGGGGGACTTAGTGTTACAAAGTCATGCCTTTTGGCTTGAAAAATGCCGGAGCCACGTACCAGAGGTTAGTAACCAAGATGTTCCAAGAACATCTGAGGAAGACGATGGAAGTTTACATCGATGACATGTTGGTAAAATCAACACATGCGGAAGAACATTTCCATCACCTCTCTATTACCTTTGAAATTCTATGCAGGTATAATATGAAATTGAATCCAAAAAAATGCGTTTTTGGCATGGAATCAGGTAAATTTTTGGGTTTCCTTGTATCAAATAGAGGAATAGAGGTAAATCCAGCTCAAATTAAAGTTATAGAAGAAATACCTGGTATACTTACGAATAAAAAAGAAGTTCAAAGACTAACGGGAAGAATTGCAGCCTTAGGAAGATTTATTTCCAAGTCTTCCGAAAAAAGTTTTAATTTTTTTTCAGTTCTCAAAAAGCAAAATCAGTTCGAATGGACTGAAGAGTGTCAACGGGCTCTCAAGGATCTAAAGGCATATCTATCAAAACCCTCGTTGCTATCAAAGCCGAAGGAGGGGGAGAAGTTGTACGTCTACCTTGTCGTCGCAGAAATTGCTATAAGTGCAGTATTGGTAAGGGAAGATAAGGTAAACAATCTCCTATTTATTATGTAAGCAAGACATTATTAGATGCTGAAACTAGATACCCACATCTGGAAAAATTAGACTTAGCTCTAGTCACGACATCTAGAAAGTTGAGGCCATATTTTCAATATCATCCAATCACTGTTGTGACCTCTTATCCATTGAGAAATATATTGCATAAGCAAGAACTATCAGGAAGATTAGATAAGTGGGCCATAGAATTGAGCGAGCATGACATAATATATCAGCCTAGGACTGCGATAAGGTCTCAAATTTTAGCTGATTTTGTCGCTGATTTTAATAATAGCATTGTACCTGAAGTGGAAAAAGAGTTACAACTCTTTAACGGTGCTAATCCGGGTCTATGGACCCTATTTACCGATGGTTCTTCCAATATAAAAGGTGACGACTTAGGCATAGTCTTAATATACACGACAAGCTATCAAATGTTATCATATAACTAACAATGAAGCAGAGTATAAAGCTGTCATTGTAGGGCTAGAACTGGCACGAGAACTCTCAATCGAGCAAATCGTAATCAAGAGCGACTCCAACTGGTAGTAAATCAGATGAAGGGGACTTATATCGCTCGGGAGACTCCGATGCAACAATATCTAGAAAAGGCACGAGATCTTGTGAGGCAATTCAAAACGTGGAAGGTTATACAAATACCTAGAGAGGAAAATACGGAAGCAGACGCATTGGCTAACCTCACAGCAGTCACGGAAGTTACAAACAAAGACAATGCAATTGTCGTCCATCTATTTCATTCAGCAATAGACCAGGACAAAAATGAGGTAACTTTCAACAATTTAACCTGGGATTGGAGAAACGACATTTTAAATTTTTTGCAGAATGGCACCGTACCTGATGACAAAAAAGCAGCTCAAGCACTTCGCCGAAAAGCTGCCCGGTACTGCCTCATTCACAACTCATTATATCGCAAGATGTTCGGAGGTCCCCTAGCTAAATGCCTCGGACCTAATCAAATGGAGTTCGTGATGAGAGAAGTCCACGAAGGACATTGTGGAAATCACGCAGGGGCCAGATCCTTGGTCAAAACCCTTATCAGAGCTGGATACTATTGGCCTAAGATGGAAGAAGAGGCTGAGAGCTTCGTATCCAAATGCGATAAATGCCAACGGTTTGCCAATAACATGCATCGACCATCGGAACTATTGCACCCAATAATATCACCTTGGCCATTCATGAAGTGGGGCATGGATATCGTGGGACCCCTACCCGCAGCTAAAGGAAAGGTACGGTTCTTACTCGTGTTAACCGACTATTTTACAAAATAGGTAGAGGCGGTAGCTTTCAAACATGTGCGAGAAAAGGAGGTTAAAAGCTTCTTATGGCGAAACATAATATGCCGCTTTGGAATACCTAAGGGGATCGTGTGTGATAATGGCCCACAATTCATAGGCACGCAAGTCACCGAATTCTTAGAAAGATGGCAAATCAAACGGATTACTTCGACGCCGTATCACCCTGTGGCTAATGGTCAAGTTGAATCAACAAATAAAATCATCATCAACAACCTAAAGAAATGGCTAGAGAAAGCCAAGGGAAATTGGCCTGATCAATTACCAGCGGTACTATGGGCCTACAGAACAACTTCAAAAACAGCCACGGGAGAGACTCCGTTCGCACTTGTCTATGGCTCAGAATCCTTAATACATGTGGAGATTGGAAAACCAAGCATAAGGTTTATAACAGCCACGTAGGATGCAAACAACGACGAATTGAGGACCAATCTGGACCTGCTCGAACAAAGAAGGAAAGCAGCACTAATACGGATGGCAGCTCAAAAACAAATCATAGAGCGTTATTACAACCGTAAAGCTCATCTCAGATACTTCAATATTGGGGACTTCGTCCTTAAAAAAGTCTTTCAATCAACCAAAGAAGCTGGTACGGGAAAATTAAGTCCAAATTGGGAAGGACCCTACAAAGTCCGAGGCATAGCTGGAAAGGGCGCCTATGAGCTGGAAGCTATGGATGGCAGGATCTTACCAACAATATGGAATGCCATCCATTTGAAGAAGTATTATTTCTAAGGAAAAGGAATACCCCCGGTCAGGTATCACACATTCGATTTTCCTCTTGTACAGTTAACAATTTTACTAACCATTTTAGATGATAGGCATAAAGTTAACCCATCACCAGATGATGATATTAGACCTGCAAAGATGCGAGGAAGTAACTAAATTCCCAGTCTAGGGTTACACTTTCTGATGGACGTTTTAAAGGGTTAAGCAGTCATCATCTAAAGACTATATACCTTCGAGTACCGTACGTTTTCCTTTTCAGGAAAAGGACCGCAAGGAAGGAATAGTCAAGTGCTCGAGATTTCATCCTTCAAAGCTCAAACACTTGGGGGACTATACAGTATGGAAGTCAAAGACGAAGCAAAGAAGACTATCAAAAAAGTCAAAGCTTGAGCCTGAAGATCCATCTACCCAACAAGTCAAGTGATACGAGCAGAATCGAAAGAGCCAAATACTCAAAACACAAAGCCTGATCTATAAAACCTTCGAACATGTTCATAAATGTATGTTCAGGTTAAAAGGCAAAATATTAGCTACGAGGAAGGAATGCACATCTTTGTACTTATTCAAAAAGAAAACTGTTGTAACTAAAAACAGTTATGAAATCTTTGTATAGAAAATTGTTATCAAATAAAATAGTTACGGATGAAAGATCAAAATCCTTGTACTCATTTGAAAAACTGTTATCGAATAAAACAGTTACGGATGAAAAAGCATTTCCCTCGTGATTATTGAAAATTGTTATCAATGAAAACAGTTACGGGTAAAAAACCCTACCTTTACAAAAGCTGTTACGAACGAAAAACAGTTATTCTCTTGTATTAACTTAAAAAAACTGTTACATAAGAAAACAGTTACGAAATACAAGTACATATCAAACATGTTAAAAGAAAACAATTGCAACATGAGTTTTAGACGATAATCAAACACATGCAAAATGTTGTGAAAGTTCAAACAGAAAACTTTCTTCAAAAAACATTCTTAAACATATGAAAAATTCCTATTTCTCTATTGCATTATTACATCATTATGAAGTTGAGATGTCTTCTTCATTAAGTATCGATAAAAAAGAAAAGGGCCCTCTTGCAAAATCGTACCTATTACGAAAAGGTGCGGATAATCTAAAGCATTTTAATTCAAAACTCAGAGGTAAAACTAAAACCTCGAAAATAAAGCATGCAAAAGACTTAAAAGAGTGAAACAGAAACTCAATAGAAGACAAAAGTCATACTTGCATATATATATTAAAACGGCTAAGTAAAAACTAAGTATTAACTTATACTTAGTCGTATATAGTGTTTATACATTATGGTGCCCCTAAGTTATCAGTTGGGGACGTTAAGAGTTCCAAGTTTACCCCCGATGGAACTGGGGGTAACCACCAATTGGGACAAAGAAAAAAAAGAGGAACCAACTTCTCAAACTTCATCAGGAGGGGGGTTGACTTCTTCACTGGCAGAAAGGGAAGGACAACTTGGGATGGGGAGACTTGAACAGCAGGAGCCTTACCTTCAGGTGAAGAGAGATTCTAACCTTGTTGAGCCTTCTCCATGGCTTCCTTGATTTAAGCAATTTCAGCATTAAGGTCGAAATCCTCTCGACTCATTTCAGTCAATGTGTCGAGGCGTGAATTCATGTACGCCCAACTAACATCGACAGTTGCCGCATCTTTGAGAGATTCGTAATCCTTCTCCTATATCATAACTTTAGCTCTCAGCCCGTCCCTCTCAGCCTCAACAACATCCTTGGCGGCCCTTAAAGGTGTGATAAATCTCTCCAGGAATCGAATTTTATCTAAGGAATTGCGGAGATCTTCCTGAGTCTGGGTAAGTGACTGCACCAGCTCGCCTGAATACTCTTCCTTTTGGTCCAATAAGGCCTTAAAGCTCCTAACTTCTTCTGAGGCACGAGACAACTGATCAGCAAATGAGGACTCAATGATGCTCTTATCTTTGCCCGCTTGATTAGAAGAAGCCTTCTCCACTGCCAATTCCGCCGCCATGACTCTCATCTGCTGCTCCAAGGTACATTTTTCTTCTTCTAAGGCCTCCATGTCGAGCCTTAAGATTTCATATTGCCCCTTCCAGTTATTTGCTTCAGCATGCCACTCTTTCATTTCTTGCTCCGTGTTAGAAATCCTCTTTATAAGCTCCGTGCCTATAAGATTTATCTACAAAAAGATAACCAATTAGATACGGTAAATACATGTACAAGAATGAAATGCAAGAAAATGCACTCTACCTTTAAAGAAGTATGCACGATCTCATTAGCCTATGTAAGGGAACTATGGCTATCTAGCTTGGCTCTCTCTGTCGGGCCTATCAAGGGTTTCAGCCACACATCAGGCTGGCCAGACTTTTTAAAGAGACTCCCATCAGTTGGAACCTCTATCAACACCTGCCTCATCTCCCTGCTGGAAGACCCTACTTCTCTAACAGAAGGCACAGAAGCAGGTAGAGATGTAGGAGCCACGGACATAGAAGGAGCCGAAAAAGCCACGGGAGCAAGAGCAACGGTAGGAGAAGGAATAGTAACGGAAGCAGAAGAAATGACTAGAGTAGTAAAGGGGAGTTCACTAAAAGAAGGATGAATAACGGCCAAGGGAACTTCATCACCTACGGGACCAAATCCTTCACGGAACAAATGATCAACAGAATCACACACGGGAGAGGACGTAGCATCCTCGGAGGCAGAAAGTCCAATTTCAGGCACGGAAGGCGCTGCCACATGTGTAGACTCTTCGTCCAAGATCACCTTCCTTCTGCATGAACTATGGACCAAAGTGCCCTCCTCCTCCTCTTCTTCTTCTGAGGTCCTAGACCCACCAACCTTTCTCTTCGAAGAATAAGAATCTGAAATAATTTCCTGGGCCTGAGCTAGGGACAATTTGGGAACGGATGCAGCAGACACCCCATGAGCGGGAAACCTTGTCAAAAGAAAAAGGGTAAAACAACAAAGAGACTCGAGCAAGGAAAGAAGCAGAAACAAAAGCTTCACTTACCGTGAGTTTTCACTTTCTAATTGTACTTCCCGGAGAAATACTTCCAAGACCTTTCTTCCAACGGAGCAATCGACAAATGCTTTTCTACCCAACCACGGATACCGGAAAAATTCTCGACAGTACCCATGATTGCTGGGAAAAAAAAGAAGAAACAGCTACAGAATTAATAAAACATTTAAAGCAAAAAACAAGGAATGTGAGCTAAAATGTACTCACGTGCAAGATTCCACTTCTCGGGGAAGGGAATATTTTCTTCACCTACTAAACCAGCAGTAGGCACAGCAACGTACCGAAGGTACCAACCTCTATCCTTTTCATCATCAGGGGTCACCGACACTCTTTTACTCCTGGAAGCCAGAGTAAAAATACCTTGACGAAACAATGTCGGGGAATAAAGGTGAATAAGATGATTAAAGGTGAAAGGGACCGAAGCTAAAGTAGCTAAACATCTGAGACATGCAATAACTCGCCATACAATAGGACCGACTTGTCCCAAGCAAATATCGAAAAAACGATAGAACTCAATGATAACTGGATCAATGGGAGGTCTAAACCCTAAGGTAAAAAGGTAGGTATAAACAAAAAAATATCCCGTCTTGTAAGACGTTATTCTTTGGTTGCCATTCAGAACGATGACAGGAAAATCGGACTCCCAAAAGCAGTCCCTGCGAACAAGAGGAATTAAACCTTCAGTGATCAGGGTAGGGTACTTATCAGAACTATCAAGAGTTGACGACTGATCTGTAAGGACCTGATTATCCCTAGCAAAGGTAAACTCAGCAGGAATGATTTCAACCACTCAGGGTTCGCGTAAAGGTTCATGATGTTCTCTACCTCTAAAAGAAGATCTGAAAGCCCTAGCTCTCAGAGAAATTAGAGACCTAGCAGAAGGAGGGGAAGTAATCTGGGAAGAGTAAGAACCTCTTGAAGGAGTAGAACTTAAACTCCTCAATCTACCACCTCTCCGACTCCGCGTCGGAGCAGAAGAAGGGGCCAAATCATCAACGTTTATCACTCCCTTAGGTTGGTTCGAAGAAGACATATTTACAAAGACAAGGAAAAAGTTCTTCACAAACAAAGAATGAAAGTTTTTCGTGAAAGTAAAGAAAGGAAAAAGGGTATTTATACTCGAAGACAACCGTCAAAAATGAAAAAAAAACAATGATGTGAAAGTCATAATTGAAGGTGTCACTTCCTGACTGATGCAGCCGCAAAAAGCCCTAAAAGGCGCCGAGTAATTGCAGAACCAACCCGGAGGTGACATGTGGATTAAGCATTAAATGGAAGTGACAAGCGACGCCTATGTTCAGAGAAGGATACAATGTTTCGAGGTAAAGCGGCGGCAAAATATTCCCGCCATAAATGCGTATCCACTTACCAAATATTAATCGATAAATAAATGGTAAGTGGGGGGACTTTTTGTATTGGTAAAAAAGAGCTTCACATGTATGATAATTCTTGATGATTCAGCCAGTTACGTGGACCAAGGAAAATATGACAGCTGGACATGATTCTATAAGGAGGTATGAGGCAAAGAGGCGCGACACGATATACCTACGAGGTAATCAGCTACGGGAAACTCAACCTGATTGAGACAAGGAAGAGACACGGTCAGAATAAATCCAGACAGATCTACGAGCATATTCAAAGATCTTCAATTAATGATCCACACGTTACACAACCGTCACGCAATAGTTGCAGTTATCCTTTGTAATGTTACATTAATATAATAATTAGTCATTAATGTGTTATCATTACAATAGGTAGACGTTATACTGAAGAATTCCCTATATAAGGGAATAAAAGTTAACTTGTAAGGGACATCCGAACTACGAACATAATACATTTTACTTTTCTGTGCATCTTATTACTTATTTACCTGCTCATACGTAATTATCATTATTTCTTGATTATCAAAAACCCGTGTTCATCCTAAAAATAGCTTTAGTCAAGGGATCTAATTCTTTGGTTAAACAGTAAGAAAATTTATTTTCCAACTAGATAGTCGGCTTTTCATATTATCAACAATGAATTGGAAGTCAGGGGCCTTAGGGTTAGAATTAAGGAAGGGAAAGCCTAGGTATTTACCAAAGTTATCGGTTGCGTTAATATTAAGGAGTTGAAGAACAAGTTGCTTGGTATCTTCATGGTATTGAGGAGAGAAGATAGCATTGGATTTGGCAGGGTTGATTCTTTTCCTCGAAAGATGACAAAAATACCTTAGGCTATGGTGAATGGAGTGAACCGATTTTTGATTAGCATTAGACATAAAGGTTAAATTGTGCGTAAATAATAAATGAGATAGTTAGGGTCCCTTCTTACTAAGGGTGATGGTATACCATTTTTGCAGGTCTACTTGATGATTAATATATGTAGAGAGTAGCTCCATGCACATGATAAAAATATATGGTGACATTTGTTCTCCTTGACGGACACCCGTGGTGGGAAAAATTATTCGTTCTTGTCCCATTAACTAAGATAGCAATGTTGCTGCTACTGATACAATTCATGATGAGGGTGGTGATTTTTGGGGGAATTTGAATAAGCAAGGGTACGGTATACAAAGGACCATTCGATGCGGTCAAAGGCTTTTTCTAGATCTATTTTTAACATCAGCTTGCCCTTTGTCCCTTTTAAACGCTTAATATGTCTTAGAATTTCCTGAACTAGAATAGCATTATCACTTGCTCTCCTGCCTTTAAGGAGCTAGATTGGTAAGGCCCAATAAGATCAAACAGGAAAGGTTTTATACGATTAACAATAATTTTCGTAACAACTTTATAGTGTTGCATAGGCCTATTGGACGATTTTTTTTTAAAATTATTAATATTTTTGAATTTAGGGATTAGGAATAGGAGTGTGTTATTAAGATTTTCATGGAGATTTTGTAAGCTAAAATCTGATGACAATAATTAAGGACGGATTCCCCTACTATAATTAGATAAGGTAAAGTTGATTCAGGAGCGACTTCGCACGGTGCAGTCTAGACAGAAGAGCTATGCGGATAGGAAGGTCCGCAATGTGTCATTTATGGTTGGGGGGAAGTTCTTGGTGAAGGTATCACCCATGAAGGGTGTTATGAGTTTTGGGAAGAGGGGCAAGTTAAACCCCCGGTTTATTGGACCTTTTGAGGTGTTTCAGAGGATAGGGGAGGTGGCTTATAAGCTTGCCTTGCCACCCAGTTTGTCGAGTGTGCATCCGGTATTCCATGTTTCCATTCCAGAAGTATGTTGGCAATTCATCCCATGTTTTGGAATTCAACACGGTTCAGTTGGAGGGTGATATGGCTTATGATGTGGAGCCGGTGGCTATTTTGGATCGGCAGGTCGAAAGTTGAGGTCAAAGGACATAGCTTCGGTGAAGGTGTAGTGGAGAGGTTAGACCGTGGAGGAGGCCACATGGGAGACCGAGCGGGAGATGCGGAGCATATATCCACACCTATTTGAGACTCCATATATGTTTCTAGACTCATTCCAGGACGAACGTTTGTTGAAGGGGGTGAGGATGTAACTACCCGCCCGGTCGTTCCGAGAGTTATAGCCCCTTTTCCCCCATTTCTACTTCTTTATGTATTATTCAACTATATTATATGGTGTCGGGTTGGTTCGGGTCCGGAGTAGTTTTTGAGTGGAATGATACACTTAGTCTCTTATTAGGAAGCTTAAGTTAGAAAAGTCAACCGGATGTTGACTTATGTGTGAACGATCTCGGATTTGAATTTTTATGATTCGGATAGCTCCGTTAGGTGATTTTGAACTTAGGAGTGTGTACGGAATGTAATTTGGAGGTCCGTGGTAGAATTATGATTGAATTGGCGAAAGTTGGGAATTTGGCAATTTTGATCGACAGTGGAAAATTACATATCGGGGTCGGAATGGAATTTCGGAAGTTGGAGTAGGTTCGTAGTGTTATTTTTGACGTCCGTGCAAAATTTGAGGTCATTCGGACGAGGTTTGGTAGGTTTCGGCTTCGTTTGCAGAATTGGAAGTTTAGAAGTTCTTAGGCTTGAATCCGAGGCTGATTTGGTATTTTGATGTTGTTTTGGGTGTTCTGAAGGTTCGACTAAGTTCGTGTATTGATATATGACATGTTGTTATTATTGGTCGAGGTCCCGAGTCCCTGGGATTGGTTTTTGGAGTTGGTGAATTGCGAAAAACTGCTAGTGTGAATTTTCTGGTGTTTCTGCACCTGCGGAAGGGGAACCGCAAGTGCGGTGGATTGATCGCAGATGCGAAAATTGGGAAGTTGAGGATGGAGCGCAGGTGCGCAGGCAAGGCTGCACCTGCGAGCCCGCAGGTGCAAAACCTGGACGCAGGTGCGAAAGTTGGGCGATTAAGTGAATTCTGCAGGTGCGATCGTTTGGGTCGTAGGTGCGAGACCACTGATGCGAGAAGCCTAGGCAGAATGTATAAATACCACACTTCGCGAATTTGAGCCCATTCTTCACCATTGTTAGTCGATTTTTAAGCTTTGGGCCGTGATTTTGAAGAGGAATTCGAGGGTTATCTGTGAGGTAAGTCGCTTGAGCCTAATACTCGTGTTTATGATGATTTTCCATTGCTTAATCATGTAATTAGTGGGAATTTGGGGTGAAGTTGAAGGGTTAGGGTTTGAGATTTTGGAGAGTTTGATATGAGGATTTGAGGGACCAAACGGTGTAGGATTTTGATGAATTTGGTATGGTTGGACTCGTGAGTGAATAATCTTTCTAGTTTTGGAATTTTTGTCGGGTTTCGAGACGTGGGCCCGGGTCCGAATTTTAGCCAATTTTGGGTTTTGGCCTAATTTTTTAGTTTTTCTTGTGGAATTCGTTCCTTTAGCGTATGTTGATGGTATTGTACTGGATGTGAATAGATTCGGAGCTTTTGGAGACCGAGTTGAGGGGCGAGAGCATCCCGGAGCAGGATTTTACGTTGTTAAGGTAAGTAATAGTTTTAAATCTGATTTTGAGGGTATAAAACCCGGAGATTTGATATCATGTGATTGTTTGGAGGCGACACCCATGATAGGTGACGGACGTGTGTGTGTACGCCGTGAGGGATTGAGACTTGGTCCATCCCATGAGGGTGTGAAGACTAATAGCCTTTATTTGTGTTTATGTGCTTTCATGTCTGCTAGAACTTGACTACCTTCATGTTAGAGATCATGATTAGGCTTTATCCATGCTCACAGTAGTTATACTCAGTCATAGTGATTCTTGTACATGTTTACCTCAGTCTCTATTACCTTCTTGCTGATACAATGTATACTTTGATTTGGACTACTTCATTTATTTATTGAAAAGTGTGTGACTAGAGAGGTGCATGGCTAAGTGAGGCCGATGGCCTGTTGTGAGATATAGTAATATAGCATGTGAGTTGTCCGTGCGGATCCGAATTGATATCATAGCACGTGAGTTGTTCGTGCGGATCCAGATATGATATGATAGCACGTGAGTTGTCAGTACAGCACGTGAGTGGTCCGTGCAGATTAGTGCTTGGGCTATAGAAGCCTCTTCGGAGTCTGAACACCCCCAGTGAGCGCAGGTACCTATTGAGCGTGTGCATTGAGGGCTGAAGGATTGAGTAACAGTGCTTGTGAGGTTTCATCTATTCTGTTGTTGTTGTTGTTGCATTTATCTGTTATTTGCCTTGTAGTAGTTGATAGTTTATGAAACTGATCTTTTACTCAAGTCATCCTTAATTGTGAAAATTATTAATCGAATTTGTCTGCTTAGCTCGTCACTACTACTCATTTTCTTAGTTATTACTGTTCCTTGCTGAGTCAGTTGTACTCATACTACACCATGCACTTCATGTGTAGATCCAGGTGTGTTTGAGCGCGTCAATTGCTGAGTCTAGGCCAACTTACCTTCGATGACTACAAGGAAGCTGCCAGCGTCCGCAGGATCTTGTTACTTCTTCTATTTCCTTTTCTGTTTGTATTGACAGTTAGATAGTTGATGTAATAGTTTATGGACGCTTATGACTTAGTGATACCCCGATGTTTGGGGCTCGTTTTCCGCATTTTATTTTCAAATTTAAAGTTTAACTTGATTTTTGTGGGAATTTCTAATATTAAGAATCTTTACTAAACTCTTATATCTTAAATTGGTAGTATTTTTGAAAAAATAAACTTGCCTAGTATCACGATAGACGCTATCACGATTGAGTTTAGATTTGGGCCGTGACATCCAAATACTACTAGAAAATGATGAATGAACTTATGCTAAACGTGCTAATGCAAATTAAGGTAGGTAAGTGGTAACTAACACATGAAATAAAAAGAAATAGTATTTATATCCACAAATGGCTGAAAGATCTTTACCCAATCTATGTGATATTTACTCCCTTCGGTTCGTTTAATGATGTTTTTTTACTTTCTTTTGTGATTCACAATATTTGATATTTTAATGATATTAAAAAAAAAATTAACTTTTTTTTAAGAAAAAATTGTCCTTGCATTAAAAAGTTGAATTTATCGTATTTCGGATAAACAAATTAAGGTTAATATATATATAACATAAGACTACCAAACTTTAGCCTTAATTTACTGAAACCTAACATAAGAAGATTCCTGACAGCACGGCGTTGAATCCCAATGGGATTTGCTTCTTTTTTCTTTTTCTTTTTTGGGCAACAATCCCAATGGGATTACGATTTACAATAGTTAACTGCCTTAAATCCTTTCTTATATTAGTCCCTTTCACAGATACCGCAATCACAAAAACCTTTCTTACAAATTGGTCTGTGTTCACATATATCACAATCACTAAAACCTTTTCTCTCTACAACAACTAATAAAATCTTGCAATCCCATCTCTTCCCACCACCGTCTCTCTGGTAAAATCTTCTCTTCCTGTTGCCAAAGATTCTAATTTTATTTACTGATCCAAAAAAAGAAGATTGTAAATTTATTGTGTCTGGTTGCCAAAGATTGCACCTTTTGTTGTGTTTTTATTGCCAAAAATTGTAGTTTTTTCTTGTTTAGTTGCTAAATATTCCAACTTTTGTTTGATTGGTTGTTAAAGATTCAAACTTTATTTATTTGTTGCCAAAGATTCTAATTTTGTTGTGATTGGTTGTTATAGATTCAATTTTTTTCTTCTCAAGAATGGGAAGTAACGGAAATAGTTGGGCGGATCAGTGGGGTAGTCAAAACGACGTCGGATATGAAGATGATGGCGGCAAAGGAAAAAGCAGCGGCAAGAAGATGGAGAAGGTAACGGCGGCGGCATCGGCGAGTTTCGACAAGGCGAAGGCAGCGGCGGCAGTGGGGGCTGACAAGGCAAAGTCTGCGGCTGTGGTGGGTGCAAAGAAGATGAAGAGCGGTACTTCTCTTGGGTTTAAATGGATCAAGGACAAGTGCCAAAAGGGAAGCTCTACAAAGTAAATACAAAGAGAAAATGTCTGAAAAGTGGAAGAATGATTAATGAAGGATATTAACGCCTACATATACTTACCGATCATAATGCATTTTTTTGATGAATGGAAATTTTGCATTTTCATGTTATTTATGTGGGAAGAAGATGAGCTGAGGTTACAGTTTATCTATTTGGAAGAAAAATGAACTGCCTTTACAATTTTTGTGCAATTATCTAATCAGTGCCGAAACTAAGAATTTTGGCAATGAGATTCAAAAAAATTTAAAATATCATAACTAAGATTTGAACCTTTATTTTCTAATATAAGGGGATTCAAAATTTTAAATCTGTATAAAATATTTATTTGTATCCTATTTCTGTAACTTTCCGAGGTTGTGGGTTCGTTGTATGTTGGCTCCGCCATTATGTCAAGCTAATACTATAATAATTGATTTAGTTCATAACTTAAAGAATCGAAATTAGATGTTTTATGTGATTTTGTCAACTCTCTAAGTGAGTAAAGTTAGATGAAACGGAAGGTGTTTTCTACTTTTTTTATAATTTTTTTTCGCTCTTACAAGTTTTGGTTTCCCTAAGACAAACAGTTGTTAATAAAACGTTAGTGAACTTGATCCAGATTCTCCATGTATAACCAGAAACTTTTGTTGAAGGTTATTTCTCTTTTGTAGGTGAACTTTATTGGGGACTAATATTATGTCCCTCATATTTGCTTATTTATTTGGTTTAATAATTAGTAACGGCTTCAATTTGGTGATAGAAAAATATGCAACTGTATTTGTATTTCCATATTTGTAATCTTAATTTGGTTCTTCAAATTTAAACACTGTGTCACGAGTTGGAGTCAATAATAGAAAGTTATTGCTGTCCAGGACATTCCAACTCATCTTTTTACTATGCGGTCAAAAGAATTATAACTTAGGCAGGAAAAAAAACTTAGGCAGCAAAACGAGGGGGGAAAAAGAGATAATTAGAGTACCACTGTTCCTTCGTTTGATTCACCCCGTAGTAAACCTGATTTCATGCTCTTTCTTATTCTTTGGTGTTGAATTATTTTTAAAAAATAAGTTAATAGTTGACTAACAAATAGAGAATGAAGTAGATCGTGCATCTCAAATTGAGCCGTAGTGTAAGGAATATTGAAAATTTCAAGTAAAGTTTCAATGCTACCTTTCCTCAATTAGCAGTTGCCCACAGTTTTATTGAAGCTCTGGAAAAGGTCAAAGAAACCTTTAGACATCATTCTCATCAATTAGTCAAACTTATCAAATAATTTGAGTTAATTACTTATATGACCTTTCAAAATTATGAAAATAATGCAACAAAGTCACCTTTGGACCAAAAATGCATAATTTTGAGTGTATTTTCATCTCGTTCTTATGCGAGTTAAGGAAGATCACATGATTATTGAAATGAATTATGCTCATTGTGTAATTTTTGTGTGTAAGAACGGGTTTGGAAGAGAGGTGATCAAAATAGGACGATTCAATGCTAAAAGAAGACGAAAATGAAATCTGAGGGTGTGCCACACCTGGTGCGTTGCACGAAATATGGCACGCTGGAGGATATGGTGGTGTCTCAAAACAGTGAAATATAGGCCCTTGGCATGAGACCTGGCACAGAGCGAAAAAGAAAGAATTGAGAGTGCGCGACCAGGTCGCGCAGCGCACGAATCCTGGAAAGCGTCCCAGTTCCCCTTTCCGAGCTTGGAGTATTAAGTTCTGTTAGTAATCTGTGTTCGAAAAATAATTTCTGCAAAGTAAAAACAAAACAGAAAATAGAATCAGAAGAATAAAAGTTCCGAGCCCAACATAAAACTGTGTTTCCTTGAGGAATTTAACCTCTTCATTATTGTCCAAGGTTATTGGATTAATTCCTCCCAGGATAGAACGGAATAACTATTCTGTAATACCGACAATGAAAATTACAGAACTTATCGAACTCAACAACGGCAGTAAACCACAGTGATACTTACGTTTTGCTTTTGAATATAATGCAGAAATGCAGAAGAGAGAGGAAGAGTATGCAGATTTTCCGTGGTCGAAAAGTGAGGCAAAACCTCTATATTTATAGCCAACAATTTGGGTTTTAACAGGTGCCTAGATACTTGTTCGTCTGAGAAGGTATTTGTTCGCCAGAAATTAAATTTCTGTTAGGTGCGAATTGGGAAAATTACCGCTGCAAATTTTGAATTAAATTTTTCCGCAAAAAAAAATATCAGAAAAGAAAATAAATAACGAAAAACGATAAATAAATTTGGTCCAAAAAAGTGTCAATCAATCATATCAATTTTACCAAATCCAAATCCAAATCCAAATCAGAAGCCGAAGTCGAATCCGAGTCGAAGTCGAAGCCGAGCCAAGCGAGCGAGCGACGACGGCGTGAGGCACCACTTCTTCACAACTCTTTAAGAGCAACAATCAACCCTTTAACCGTCTTTGGTTCTCATTGTTGTGTTCGTTTCAGCCATGAACACCGCCTGGTTCATAAGTGCGTAGAGAACTGGCCTTACAAAATTCTACTTAAAGCGACTTACATTTCACACTTACATAGGTGATTCCTAAACGTGTTATCCCGTAGATACACTATTTGATATACTCCGTATCAAACTTAGAAACCATTAAAAACCCTTAATATTTTATCCTTGGTACTAAACATTGTCTTCGTCACGAGAATGGATCAAAGTTGAACCGTCGTTAGTGACTTTGTTTGATCTACTTGAACCTAGATCTCGGGATCTCCAGTCTTCTAGGTAGAGTTAACACCACAATGATTTATCCTCGGCCGTAATCCCATTCCCTTTGATGATTTATCAACCGCCTCTCTAGTTAGGCATTTTGTAAGTGGATCTGACACATTATTTTTTGACTTTACGTAGTCAATTGCTTTAATTCCACTAGAGAGTAATTGTCTAGA
Organism: Nicotiana undulata; assembly: GCA_005239495.1. NCBI lineage: Eukaryota > Viridiplantae > Streptophyta > Magnoliopsida > Solanales > Solanaceae > Nicotiana > Nicotiana undulata. The sequence goes on from ML276686.1 coordinate 33,947, forward strand.
AGTGTTATGTCTTCATCGTATGTGACGAGATTTTTCGTTATACATAACGCTCCCAGCCCTTCCTATTGACGTCTGACTATCGCAATGTATGCATTTAGGAGCCACTGATTTGGGCCAAAATGGAATATCTTCCAAGAAATTCTGGAGCCATTCAGCTTCTTATCTAACCTTATCTAAAGCTATAAACTCAGACTCCATTGTAGAGCGAGTGATGCATGCCTGTTTGGATTATTTCTAAGACACTGCTCCTCCACCAACAGTAAAAACGTATTCACTAGTGGAATTTATTTATGATGATCCAGTAATCCAATTTGCATCACTATATCCTTCAATTACCATATGATACTTATTGTAGTGCAAAGCATAATCTTGGGTACGTTTTAGATACCCCAAACTCGTTTCATAGCCATCCAATGAGTTTGATCGGTATTACTTATGTAAAGACTTAGCTTACTTACTGCACAAGCTATATCAGGTCGTGTACAATTCATGATGTTCATTAAACTTTCCAATGCTCAAGCATAATCCAGTTGGGATATGCTCTAACCTAATTCTTTGTAAGAGCAACATTTACATCAATCGGGTCATTGCAACTTTGAAATCTAAATACTTGAATTTTCAAGTACCATTTTAATGTAATGAGATTGAGACAATGCTGGACCTTGACGATTCCTGTGGATTTTAATTCATAGAATTAAATCAGCAACTCCTAAATCTTTCATATCAAACTTGCTAGCAAGGATACACTTAGTAGAATTTATATCCGCAATGTCTATGTGATTATTAGAATATCATCAACATATAAACATACAATGACTATGTGATTTGGAGTGTTCTTAATATAAACACATTTATCACACTTATTAATCTTAAATCCATTTGCTAACATTGTTTGGTAAAATTTCACATGTCATTATTTTGGTGCTTGTTTTAGTCCATAAAGTGACTTAACAAGTCAACCCACCTTCTTTTCGTTTCCTGGAACCATGTACCCTTCAGGTTGTTCCATATAGATTTCTTCCTCCAAATCTCCATTTAAGAAGGTTGTCTTCATATCCATCTAAAGGATTTCAAGACCATACACGACATCTAACACTATTAACACCCAAATAGATGTAATCCTCATTACCGGAGAGTATGTGTCAAAGTAATCAAAACCTTCTTGTTGTCTAAAACCGGTGACAACTAATCTCACTTTATGTCTGTCAATAGTACCATCAACTTTCATTTTCCTTTGAAAATCCATTTAGAACGCAAAGGTTTATTTCCTTGAGGAAGATCAACCAATTCTCAAGTATGATTACTTAATATGGATTATATCTCACTATTGACTACTTCTTTCCAATATTGTGCTTCCGAAGAAGATATTCTTTTGTAAAGGTTTGAGGCTCATTTTCCAACAAGAATATTAGAAAATATGGTCCAAAGGAAGTAGTTGTTCTTTGACATTTACTACGTCTTGGACTTTCCTCAGTAAACGTACTTCCATTTGCTTCTTCTCGAGGTATAGATTTTTCAATAGACGGATAAATATTCTCAAAGAATTCAGCATTATCTGAATCGATTACCGTATAACTATGAATATCGGGGTTTTCTGATTTATGAACCAAAAAATACATATGCCTTACTATTTGTTGCATATCCTATGAAAACGCAATCAACGGTTTTTGGTCCAGCCTTTAACCTTTTGGGTTTAGGAACTTACACTTTATCCAAACACCTCCACACTTTAAAATATTTTAAGTTGAGTTTTCTCCCTTTTCATTTTTCATATGGAATAGATTCCGTTTTGCTATAGGGAATTCGATTGATTATTCGGGTGGCGGCAGCAGCGGCGGCGGAGGCGGCGCGAGGCACTACTTCTTCTCAACTCTTTAAGAACTAGAAGATGTGCTTCTCCATATAAGCACAAATATTTTTTTTCGTTTTCTGACGAGGGACAAATTGCATTAGAAAAAGGAATACTACAAACTTTTCGTTTTCCTTCAAATATTTTTTCTCCATTTCCCATTCACACCTCTTTATTTAAATTTGGTAAAAAAAAAAATCCAACATGTTTCGCCCCGTACAAACCCGAACTGATGTAAATACATCTTAAAACGTCCTTTTGAAGGGAGGATACACTACTTTGGAGTGAGACAACATATTTGGAGACATGAATATTCGAGAAGCAAGAAGAAAAATACAACCACGAGTTTTTCCTTTCTTCTTCCTGTTTTTTGTTATTGGTTATGATTTTTAGTATTGCATTTCTACATATTATTATGAGTAGCTAATTTTCTCATCTAGGATTTTGATGTAACCTTTTGTATGATAGATTCTTGTTACGTTTTTTTAAATATAGTTTAGCCTTTGAAGTTTTTTACTTGTTCAACTATATACTTATTTCGTTTGATTTAATGGCCACCGATTAACTGTGCTTATGTATTATGTGTTGCTCAAGAGAAAATATATATTTAGGTAGTTATTAAAGGAAGTCACTCCCTAGGTATATGAGTGTTCAATATGGCAAATTTAAAAACGGGTTTAGAGATAATAAATTTTTGATGTAATCACAGTGAGTTGTAAAAAATTTCTAGCTAGAGTAGTTTGAGAGAATATACATTTAGTAAATTATTGTGATTGCTTGAGAGAGAATTGCAGTAAGTTAAGTGCTCACGTTCAGTAAAAAAATACATCACCGAAATTATAGATAACACAACAAGAAGGAATCTGACAATTGTGGAGATCATAACTCCAGGCCTCCTTAATCTTGTCTTCAACCCATTCTTTATTTGAAATTTTTTACTGCCTTTTAATAGTTATTAGTTACTTAGTTTAGAACAAAAATAACATAATTTATAACTTAAAAAATTGTTCGAGCTTGTCTTGTTGATATTAAACAATAGTGAAGCCTTAGTTCTCTGTAGATTCGACCCTAGATTCATAAGCCAAGTTATATTTACAGCGATCACTTTTTCTTTTTAGGGCTAGAGTTGTGTGTGAACACATGTAACGCCACCCACTACACTTTGATTTTCTCAAACAGTCTTCCATCTAATGAATTATTGCAAAGTTTTCGGTTGTTTCTTTAATAAATTCAGTGTCAAGTCAATAATATTTTCCAGATATATATTTTGGTTTACAATATAAAATATTTTCCCACTTACAGATAAGAATTACTTGGTAATATTTACTCGATAAATAAATATTTTACCCAAGTACAAGTTCTCCGATTTGAGGTAAAAGTCTGTGACAAAACTGATGTAAATAAAAATATTTTTTACTCGACGAATAACATGATACAACATGCTTTTTATTGTACAAACTACATTAATGCAATGAACGACCCATGTAATATGTATAATGGCAGTCAAATTTCTCGATACTAGTACTATCACAACTCACTTATTTATGACAACGCTTTTTCTTACTCTTTAGAAAGCATTCACCTTATTTATGAAAAAGTACTCATCTCCCGCCTCTGATTCCTTCGGGAGTTTGAGATTGCACTTTCTTTATGGACAAGGTCGTCATGAGCATCGAAACTAATTTTCTTAAAGAGAATTTCAAATGACACTATAATTACGTTATATTCTCTTTTAGTCATCGTGTTGTTCAGTTTTGATGCATTAGTACTCCAACTATCGAAAAACTCAATAAGAGAGGACTCTATAAACTAGTTGAACCTTCGGAATCTATAGCTATACCTAAAAGTGATGTGATGGTAGGATAGGGTTAGTAGATATGATCTAATTATATCAGAAAATTACAGTGATTGTCCGTCCTCCTAAGAGATTGGTCATTAAATATTGTTTTGGGTTTATTGCAAAAATTGGCTTCTTATTCACGAAGAACACCAAAGTTCTTCAATATTAGAAGCTGCAAAATTCTTTTTTGGAGGTGAAATGACCTCATATCATCTAGTACAAGCTATTCGTCCGACAAGCCAAACCAAACACCACCTAGTTAGATACGTCGTAATTCGCATCCAACAAGCAACAACTCGAATGTAACTGAAGATAGATAGAGAGACATATAAGAGAAATATTCGACAAATCTAATTGGTAACACTCTCCATCAGCACCCTACTATGAATCCATCCCCACAAGGAAGAAGCAATACACACGAAATAATTACAAAGAACCTCATCCTAACACAACTCCATCGCAACGCGTAGCCCGTTCCAAACATACCGATACACATGAAAACACGAGGATCCCATCCTCAACCCCAAATCAGAAGTATAATAGACATCAACATCATCTTAAAACCTTTCACTAGCTCACCCCGTAGAACAAAACCGCAACACATAATAGACTCCCACATGCCTGTAGAGCACCACAATTGCAGTTGTGTCCAAACCATCCAGAAATCATATCAAAACCCACCGTAATAAGTAATAGAAAGTCCATCTTAGTCTCATAACCCTCAGTAGTGAATAAACCATCGACATGGTCTACCACAGTAGAACACCCTAACAAGTGTAGACACATAAACAAAGTACAAAAATCACGTAACATATCCAAATATGAAGCAAAATAGGATGAGTTATACCAATAAGTAGGACATGGATCAATTAAAACTGATGCATCTCTATGACAAACCGGAACAATACTTGTAATGACATCATCTGGTGCAGTAACCTCAGTCCTACTAGGGAAAACATAAATACGGGACTGGCCTCCCCCTCTACCACGCTTTCTACCCGTCTATCCCCCACCTCTAGCTGGCTGTGAAGGCGGAGTAAGAACTGGAGTGGAACCCATAGCTTGAGTACTCTGTTGAGGCACATCCGCCCGGAGTCTGGGGCAATCTCTCACCATGTGACTGATATCCCCACACTCAAAGCAACCTCTCTACTGACGTGGCTATGGGAGATGTCCGAAACGAGTGTTCTAGGACCCATGGATAACTGGAGTACCACGTGAAACCTAAAGTGCATAGTGAGCTAGTTGACCATCAAAACTTGTACCGTGACGCGCCCTGCCCCCAAAATAGGGACAAGTAGATCCTCCAGGTCCACGAGGCTTCTTAGACTTCCTATCCTCCCTCTCCAGACCGCGAATACGCTCCAACCTCCTAGCGATCTCCACAACCTGATGAAATGGAATTTCAGTCTCCAACTCCCATGCCATCCCAAATTTGAGACCATAATTGAGCCTCTCAATAATCCTGTGACTCTCTCTCTAACAGTGGAAACCAAACCAGTTGCATGACGAGATAACTCACTAAACCTCATAGCGTACTCGGACACCGTCATAGGCCCATAGTGCAACTGATCAAACTTGGTGCGCAACGCATCCCTAAGGGTATATGGAACGAACACCCTAAAGAATAGATCAGAGAACTGAGCCCAAGTAAGTGGCATTTCACTAGTTGGCCTACTCTCCTCATAAGCATGCCACCATCTATACGTCAGACCCGTCAGCTCGAAAGTGGTAAGGGCGACCCCCTCAACTCCACTATGCCCATAGTAAGCAGTACCATGACGCTGGTAAAAAAAACTAGGCAGCCTCAGAAGCTGCACAACTGAAAGGAGGAGGAAAATACTTCTTGAACATCTCTAACCTCTTCTACTCTTCCTCCGATGCCACTGCAGTCATGGACTGCACCGGGATAACACTTGGAGCTTGATCAACATGAATCTATTGCTCTAGAGTACGAGCGGTGGGAGTCCGAGCTCCCCTCCCCAGCCTGTGAAGTAGTTGGTGCAATTGGGATCAATCCTACCTGAGCCAAGGTACCAAACATGCTCAGAAAATGCGCCAAAGTTTCCTTATTCCAGGGGTAGCAACATGCCCGCCTGCTGCCTGATCCCCAACGGGAGCTAGTGGTGGCTCCTCGACTGCTGCTCTAATAGGTACTCTAGCTGTAGCACGTGACCCTCCTCGGCCTTTGCCTCTACCCCGACCACTCTCGGCTCTAGCATGGGGCGCATGTGTCCTCTCAGCTGACCCGGCAGTGCGTGTCCTCACCATCTGTGAGAGAATAGAAATTACAAAGGCTCAAATTCCGAAATCAACAAATCTGCACAATAAGGAATAAAAGAAGTGAAATTTTCCTAATAGTTATGTAGCCTCTCAAAGATAAGTAAAGTCGTCTATGTATCGATTCACAAGACTTTACTATACTTGCTCGTGACTCGTAGAACCTATGAACCTAGAGCTCTGATACCAACATGTCACGACCCAAATCCCACCGCAAGGTTCGTGATGGCACCTAGTATCTAAAACTAGGTATGTCATTCACTTGGCAATTTTTAAAACAATAAAATATATGATATACTGAACAAAGTTAAACACAAATACGGAAAAAGGTGATACTCGCCAATACGACGATAATCACGGCATATCCCAGAACTAGGTAGTATGGAGTCACGTCCTCTAACTGAATATATATAAAATATCTCAAGAAACAATATTGTTCGGATAAATGATTAACAATATACATGTACGGAAAGGACTCCAAGGGACTGCGACGATCAAAACACCTCTACCTTGAATCCTCACGATTAAGAATCTCTCACTTCCTGGATCTGCTATCTCTAGCAACTCAGAGAGTTTCTCTTTAGATAGGAACTTTATTTTGTTTTTGAGATGAGAGATACTTACCTCTGGTTCTTCATATGATTCCTCATTAGATTCTCCAATTTCCATGAGCGTCTGTTCTTCATTCTCACCATCTTCTGATTCTTCATCTGAGCTTTTCCCCAAAGCAGCAACCATAGCCTTTGTTGTGGTTTTCTTGGGTTGGACCAGTTCCTTCTTCCTGTTCCTTCTTTCAAATCTCTCCTTTTTCCATTCCAATTCCTACTGAGGACAATTCTTGATATGATGGTCAGTCTTTCCACACTTGTAGCATCCCTCGTTGACTGGCCTTTCTGGGGCTTTAGCTTTGTTGTAGTTTCCACCTCTTGAGATGCCTTTTTTCCTTATGAGGAAGTTTATGAATTCCTTAGTGATCATGGCCATCTCATCTTCCTCCAGATCTGCTCCCTCAGTGATTCTCAGTGCTAGACTCCTTTCCTTCTTTGGAGCATCCATTTTCATTGTCTGCCTTCTGAGTTCATAGGCAGTAAGGTTTCCAATTAGCTCGTCCAATCTGAGGGTTGCCATATTTTTGGATTCCTGGATAGCAGTGATTTTGCTTTCCCTGGAAATTGGTAAGACCCTTGTCAGGATATTCTCCACCCTGTCCTCTTCAAGAATGACTCTACCAAGAGACTTGAATTCATTTGTCAGAGTTGTGAACCTCGTGTACATCTCTTGGATTGTATCTCCTTATTTCATAGTAAAGTTTTCATACTAAGAGTATAATAGAGTACCTCTTGATATTTTCACTTGAGGTGTTCCTTCATGGGCTGCTTGCAAGGTATCCCAGATTTCTTTGGCAGTGGTGCAGCTTTGGATTCTGCTATACTCGTCTGGACCTAGTCCACACACTAGCCAATTTTTGGCCTTAGCATTCTTCTCCCATTTCTTCAGATCCTCAGCAGTGCAGTCAACTCTAGTTTTTGGTACATCTACTCCTTTAACAGTCTTCTTCATGGTGGCTAGAGGACTATCAGTGACTATGTCCCAAAACTCATAGTCTTCTCCAATCAAGTGGTCCTTCATCCTGTTCTTCCACCAAGAGTAATACTGGCCATTAAAGAGTGGTGGCCTTGTAGTTGATTGACCCTCCCAGTTTCCATGTGGTGCACTCATTTTTATCTTTTCCAAGGTGCTAGCCTTTTCAAGGATAACCTGCTCTGATACCAATTGATGTTTTATACGTCAATACTACACAAGGGGGGGGGNCAGTCTCTATAGAAGAACCTGGTTCTTCTCGGTGTTCCAACTTATACTGTGCGGAAAAGTAATTGCAGAAATTAAAGAACACAACAATTTTACATGGAAAACACCTGGCTCAAAAGGTGAAAAAAACCACGACCTACTTCCCAGTAGGATTTTCCCAAACTCTTCACTACAACTCTGAGCCCAACAGCATTTACAAAATAAACTCTTTTGTAAACCTAAGGACTAACTCTAATCGCTTTGTGGAAAATTAGCCTCTAGCTAATTGCGACAAACTTCAAGTTAACTCTAACTTGATCAATGTGTACCTATTACAATTGCTTCTAATAAAGCTGAAAGATACAATATTTAATCACCTACTACAAACCAACTAGACTTAAAAGATAACAGATGGAACTGGTTCTTCTAGCTGGTTTAAGTAGCTTTTGTGTCGCACAAGGATTCTGCTTGCAAAATTGCTTTGGCGATTTTGCTTTCAGTTCTTGTTTCACTTTTGTCTTTGTGCGATCAATTCTTCAGCAGGAATGCTTCAACAATTTATAGAATCCGTAGTTGAGATGTTGTTGTTCAGTTCTAGTGCAACTCTTCCTTGGTGGAAGAGTTTGTGTTCATCTCAACTTCCTCGATTGTTTCTGTCCTTGCTGAATTCGAACTCTTTCTTCTTATCACTTTGCAACCTTTTCGCTTTAGGAGACAACCTCTTAGTTCATAGATAATTCACAGATCATGTTTATCTCCTGTGCATGTACGCTTCTTGTGCCAATGGGTCTGTTTGATAATGTTTGCCCTGATGGACCTGGTTTAACTGGGTAGGCATTTGTCAATCTTCAAAACCATGCAGTGACTTGGTTCAACAGCTTCCGCAACGACCCAGCCAGTCGTTTTAAGAGTTAGCGCCCCAATCCGCTGACACCTGCTTCTCCCACGTCTATTTATGCTATTAGAACTTGTCAGAGCGTTGAGTGGTGAAATCCGGAGTGTTGTTGGACTCATAGTCCATAAATGTGGAAGTTAGCTTTAGAAATCGGGTCATAGTTAGAACTGTGTTGAGACGGATCCAGAATGGAATTCCGTTGACTCCGTTAGCTCTGTTGAGTGGGGGTTAGTAGCGTATTCGGAATGTGTTTTTGAGGTCGGTTGTAGATTTAGGCTTGAATTGGCGAAAGTTAGAATTTCGGCGATTTCGGCCGATAGGTGAAATTTTGATATCGGGCTCGGAATGGAATTCCAAGAGTGATAGCAGGTCCGTAATGTCATTTATGACCTGTGTGCAAAGTTTGAGGTCATTTGGATGAGTTTTGACGTGATTTGGCATCGAATGTGAATTTTAGAAATTTCATAAGTTCTTAGGCTTGAATCTATGAAAATTTGATGATTTTGATGTTATGAGACGTGTTTTTAAGGCTCGACCAAGTTTGAATGAGGTATTAGGGTTGGCTGGTAGGTTTGGTTGAGGTCCCGGGGACCTCGGGTGTGTTTCATGTGTTCAACGGGTATATTTTTCGCCTAAGTTCTTTATTGTTTTCTGGTTTTTCACAGCAACAACTTTTTGTTAATCGCGATCGCGTAAGGCAAGTGGGGGAGGTCTTAAATTTGTTCACTACGATCGCAAGAAGAGGTCCGCGATCGCATAGCTTGGTCAACTTAGTCTACGTGATCGTATAAGCAGGTGTCGCGATCGCATAGAACTCCCTAGGCAGCGAAAGGTGTGGACATTACTCTTCGCGTTCGCTTGAGCATGTACGCGATCGCATAGGTCTGGGTCCACAGGGTTCACGATCGCGAGTTGAGTTCTGCGATCGCATAGCATGAATCCCAGGTGTGAAATTTTTACTCTCCGCGATCGCGACTCAGTGTTCACGATCGCATAAGGCAATATCTGGGCAATCTTTTAAAGACCCAAATCCGAGGGTTTATGCTATTTTTCATAATTTCGAATTTGAGAGCTCGGGAAGGGCGATTTTTGAAGAATTTTACACCTGGGCAACTTGGGTAAGTGATTTCTACCCAACTTAGATCAATTTCCGTGATTCCAATCTTGAATCCAACCTTTAAATTCGAAAATTTTAGATAGAAAATGGGAAATATGGGATAAACTTCATTGAACGAATTATTGAGTTTTGATTGGTTGTTTGACCTCCAAATTGTGAGATTCTTATATGAGTAGACTCATGAGTGAATGGGTGTCCGGAAAATATAATTTTTACCTGATTCCGTGACGTGGGCCTGGGGGACTTTTTGGGCGAATTTCCTTATTTCGCGCCTTAGATTTGAATTAATTAGCTATTTTGATTCCTTAAAGTGTTATTTACATTATGCTACCGAATTGATTAATTTGGGCCACCCGGATTCGGATACTCGTGGCAAGAGCGTGATTTTAGGTTGAGTAGCGCAGTCGAGGTAAGTGGCTTGCCTAACTCTGTGTTTGGGACTTTTCCTTAGGTTGTTTTGTTATTTTTTTGTTATATGAGAGACATATACGTGAGGTGACGAGTTCGTACATGGGCTATTGTTTCTAAAACTCCACTTTTCCCTTTCATGACATAAATCATTTATCCCTATTTCATTGTTTCCTGTATTAACTGTGTAGTGTAGCTTAGGAATGAGCATGTCTACCTGTCTTACTTGAGTTACTATTATTTGCTACTATTTGTACCATGTTTAGGTAGTTTTATCCGTATTTGCTTGTGATTTCCTTCTAAACTGTTAAAATACACTATATCCGATATTGATTGCATCGCATATTTAAATTGGGACTACGAACTAGAATCCAGGAGCTTTCCCCCTGTACTGCATAGCATATTTAAATTGGGACTACGGACTAGATTCTGGGAGCTTTCCCCCTGTACTGCATAGCATATTTAAATTGGGACTACGGACGAGATTCCGAGAGCTTTCCCCCTATACTGCATTGCATATTTGCTATTGAGATATATGTTGTGCTGAGCCGAGGGCTCCCCTTTACTATTTCTTTCATCTTACCGTTTTTACCGTTTTGCCTTAGCTTATTATCTATATCTGTTTAGATTTCAACATCTTTTACAATAAACATCAAGTAGAGCCTTAACCTGACCTCGTCACTACCTGACTGGGCTTAGGCTTGGCACTTACTGGGTACCAATTGTGGAGTACTCATGCCCTTTCCTACGCATGTTTTCCATGTGCATATCCAGGTACCAGTACACAACATTTTAGCTAGGAGTACTTTAGCAGCTGCCAGGAGACCGCGAGGTAATTTGCCACGTCCGTATCCCACGAGTCCCCTTCTACTCTAGCATAGGCATACGAGACTTATATACATTTTTCCTTATTCCATTGTATAGAGCTACATTAATACAGAACTTGTGGTTATCGTGACGTTCCGGGTTTTGGGAAGTAAAAGTTGTAAATGTCGAGCGGCTGAGTTATATATTTTATCTTCTTCCTTTCTATTTCTACTGTTATATTGCTTTACTTTCCGCATGTTTTAGGCTTACCTACTCGTAGAGACTAGGTGCCGTCATGGGCCCGTTCGGAGGATAATTCGGGTCATGACAAGTTGGTATCAGAGCGTCTAGGTTCATAGGAGTCTCGCGGATCGGTGCGGAGACGTCCGTATCTATCTTTGAGAGGCTATGTAACTGTTAAGAACAATCATATTCTTTGGAACTCCTTATCGTGCTAGTTACTGTCATCAAAATTCTTAAACTCTATTCTATTCTTGCTTAAATATAGTGCGCACTCGTACCGGATGTACTAATGACCAGGCACCTGAGCCCCCAGCCACAACCGCCGAAGGCAGGGGTAGGGGCAGAGGACGAGCATGCGGTTCAACCCAAGCACCTGCTAAAGCAGAGATGGAGGATCCCACAACAGCCACAGTTGGAGGGACACAGGAGGTCCCTACTATTACTCCAGCCCTCCAGGAGACATTGGCGCAGTTCTTGAGTGCCTTCAGTACTCTATCTCAGGCGGGATTACTCCCGATAGCTCCAGATACGTCCCAGGCCGGGGGAGGAGCACAGAATCCCGCAACCCATACTCTTGAGCAGAGGGTTCATATTGGGCAGGTTCCAGAGTATATTCCTATGCCCCCAGCAGCTCCATCTCAGCATGAGACTAGGGTAGCTGTTTCTGAGGCAGAGCAGCTCCGACTTGAGAGGTACAAGAAGTACCACCCACCTGAGTTTAGCGGACTAGCTTCGGATGACGCCCTAGGTTTTCTTGAGGAGTGTCATCGCATTATCCGCACTATGGGTATTATGGAGACGAGTGGGGTGTCTTTCACCGCTTTTCAGCTGAGGGGAGCAGCTTATCAGTGGTGGCGTGCTTTTGAGCTGAGTAGTCCAGACGAGGCAGCTTCACTTACTTGGGCTCAGTTCTCCGACATGTTCTTACTTGAGTTTGTCCCTTAGAGCCTCAGGGATGCTTGGCGCGCAGAGTTTGAGCAGTTACGCCAGGGTACCATGACTGTGTCAGAGTATGCAGTCCGTTTCAGCGATCTGGCTCGTCATGCACCAGCTTTAGTTGCCACTGTCAGAGAGAGGGTTTGATGTTTCATTGAGGGGATCCACCCTAGTATTCGGACTAGCATGGCTAGAGAGCTGGAAACAGATATCACTTACCAGCATGGCCGTGAGTATCGCCCGGAGGATTGAGAGTATGTTAGCCTGGGACAGGGAAGAGAGAGAGAGAGGCCAAGAGGTCTCGAGAGACTGGTCATTTTTCAGGAGTTCGTGCACCAGCAGCACACTATGGTAGGGGTTTTGTGAGTCGCTCCGTTCATTCAGCTCTTCCAACAGCCATCAGTATTCCAGCTCCTCCTAGACCTCAGGAGCCTTATTATGCACCGCCAATATCTTATGTGCCTCGTGCTTGAGGTGCTATCATCGGCCAGTCCAGCAGGCCAGTTCAGAGTCAGCAGCAACTGCCACGTCCTTTGAGGGGTTATTTTGGGTGTGGTGACCCTCGGCATGTGATTAGAGATTGCCCCAGGGCTAGGAGGGGTGCACCATCTCAGTCTTATCAGAACCCACGTGCTCCACCGGGTCCTCCAGCTATTCTCCCAACCCCAACTGCTACCCCACCTTCTCAGACATCTCGAGGTTGAGGTAGGGGAGGTCGAGGTCGCCCTAGAGGGGGGGGGGGGGTGGCAGGCCAGATATTATTCTTTTCTAGCCCGTTCAGAGGCTGTTGCTTCAGATTTGGTCATCACAGGTATTGTCCCTGTTTGTCATAGGGATGCATCCGTATTATTTGATCCGGGTTCTACGTACTCATATGTATCTTCTTACTTTGCTTCACATTTGGGGATATCTCGGGATTCTTTGAGTTTCCCCGTATATGTTTCTACTCCCGTGGGAGATTCTGTTGTTGTGGACCGCATATATCGGTCGTGTCTGATAGTTATCAATAGTTTTGAGACCAGGGCTGATCTGTTACTACTCAGGATGGTAGATTTCGATGTTATATTGGGCATGGACTGGCTGTCGCCCCACTATGCTATTCTTGATTGTCACGCCAAAACCGTGATGCTGGCTATGTCAGGATTACCGAGGCTAGAATGGAGAGGTTCTTTAGAGTATTCTCCCCGCAGAGTCATTTCTTTCCTTAAGGCTCACTGGATGGTTGAGAAGGGCTGTGATGCGTACTTAGCTTATCTGAGACCCCTACAGTTGAGTCAGTTCCAGTTGTGTGAGACTATCCTGATGTATTTCCAGCTGATCTTCTGGGTATTCCACCCGACAGAGACATTGATTTCGGCATTGATTTGTTGCCGGACACTCAGCCCATTTCCATTACTCCCTATCACATGGCTCCTCCTGAGTTGAAGGAGTTGAAGGAGCAGTTGCAGGAGTTTCTTGATAAAGGCTTCATCAGGCCCAGTGTATCACCTTGAGGTGCTCTGGTATTATTTGTGAAGAAAAAAGATGGTTCGATGTGTATGTGTATTGACTACCGGCAGCTGAATAAGGCGATAGTGAAGAACAGGTATCCATTGCCTCGCATTGATGATCTATTTGACCAGTTACAGGGTGCTAGGGTGTTTTCCAAGACTGATCTGCGTTCGGGCTATCATCAGTTGAAGATTCGGGAGCCGGATATCCCGAAGACTGCCTTCAGGACCAGATATGGCCACTATGAGTTCCTTGTTATGTCATTTGGGTTGACCAATGCCCCAGCAGCCTTTATGCACCTGATGCACAACGTATTTCGGCCTTATCTTGATACTTCTGTCATCGTGTTCATTGATGACATTTTGGTATATTCTCCGTCCCAGGAGGATCATGAGAAGCATTTGAGGACCGTGCTTCAGACCTTGAGGGAGAACAAAATTGTATGCCAAATTTTCTAAGTGTGAATTTTGGCTTGATCCTTTGGCATTCCTAGGCCATGTGGTGTCTTTGATGGGATCAAGGTAGATTCGAAGAAGGTGGAGTCAGTACAGAGTTGGCCTAGACCGTCTTCAGCTACTGAGATCCGCAGTTTCCTCGTTTGGCTGGGTATTATCGCCGTTTTGTGGAGGGAATTTCAACCATTTCAGCGCCCATGACCAGGCTGAACCAGAAGGGTGACCCTCTCATATGGACAGATGAGTGCGAGGAGAGCTTTCAGAAGCTCAAGACAACCCTGACTACAACTCCTGTGTTGGTCCTGCCTACCGGTTCAGGGTCCTATACAATCTATTGTGATGCTTTGAGGATTGGCCTAGGAGCGGTGTTGATATTAGACGGTAGGGTCATTGCCTACGCGTCCAAACAGTTGAAGGTTCATGAGAAAAACTATCCAGTTCATGATGTCGAGTTGGCAGCAATTGTTCACGCAATGAAGATATGGTGTCATTATCTATATGGTGTTCCCTGTGAGATATTCATGGACCACCGGAGTTTGCAACACATATTCAAGCAGAAGGATCTCAATTTGCGCTAGCGTAGGTGGTTAGAGTTACTCAAGGATTATGACATCACTATATTATACCACCCGGGGAAGACCAATGTGGTGGTCGATGCCTTGAGTCGCCGGGCGGAGAGTTTCGGTAGTTTGGCATACCTTCATACACCTGAGAGGACCTTTGCCTGGGATGTTCAGTCCTTAGCCAGTCAGTTCGTGATATTGACTCATTCTGAGCCTTGCCGGGTACTTCCTTGTGTGGTTTCTCGATCTTCTCTTTATGACCGCATTCAGGAGCGCCAGTATGAGGATCCCAATCTTCTAGCTCTTCAGGATAAAGTTCGGCGGGGTGATGCCAGGGATGTGACCATAGATGATGATGGCGTGATGAGGATGCAGGGCCGTATCTGTGTGCCCAACGTAGATGGGCTTCGAGAGGTTATTCTTGAGGAGGCCCACAGTTCGCGGTATTCCATCCACCCGGGTACCGCGAAGATGTACCAGGATCTGAGACAACACTATTGGTGGCGAAGGATGAAGAAGGATATAGTGGAGTTTGTAGCCAAGTGTCTCAACTGTCTCAACTGTCAGCAAGTCAAATGTGCGCATCAGAGACCGGGAGGGTTACTTCAGCAGATTGAGCTTCCCGAGTGGAAGTGGGAGCGGATCACCATGGACTTTGTGGTTGGACTTCCTCGGACTTTTAGGAAGTATGATGCTATTTGGGTGATTATAGATCGGCTGACCAAATTAGCCCATTTCATTCTAGTGTTGACTACATATTCATCCGGGAGGTTGTCTGAGATTAATATTAGGGAGATTGTTCGCCTCCACAGTATTCCAGTATCTATCATTTCAGACAGAGGTACACAGTTCACTTCACGGTTCTGGAGAGCCGTTCAGCAGAAGTTAGGTACCAAGGTGGAGTTGAGTATAACCTTTCACCCTTAGACGGACGGGCAGTCTGAGCGCACGATTCAGATTCTCGAGGATATGCTCCGTGCCTGTGTGATGGATTTTGGAGGATCATGGGATCGATACTTGCCTCTTGCAGAGTTTGCTTATAATAACAGCTACAAGTCCAACATTCAGATGGCGCCGTATAAGGCCTTGTATGGTAGGTGGTGTAGGTCTCCAATGGGATGGTTTGAGCCGGGCGAGGCCCGATTGTTGGGTACAGATATGGTTCAGGATGCCTTGGACAAGGTGAAGGTGATTCAGGAGAGACTTCGCACCACTCAGTCCAGGTAGAAGAGTTATGCGGACCGGAAGGTTCGTGACTTGGCATTTATGGCTGGTGATCAGGTTTTGCTTCGGGTATTGCCTATGAAGGGCGTTATGAGATTCGGGAAGAAGGGTAAGCTGAGTCCGAGGTTCATTGGCCCTTTTGAGGTATTGCAGCGGCTTGGGGAGGTTGCTTATGAGTTGGCCCTGCCTCCCAACCTAGCAGGAGTTCATCCGGTACTCCACGTCTCTATGCTCCGGAAATATCACGGGGATACGACTCGTGTTTTGGACTTCAGCTCAGTCCAGTTGGACAAGGATCTATCTTATGTTGAGGAGCCAGTGGCTATATTGGACAAGCAGATCAGAAAGCTCAGGTCGAAGAATATTGCCTCAGTCAAGGTTCAATGGAGGGGTTATCTGGTCGAGGAGGCGACTTGGGAGACCGAGCAGGATATGCGTAGTCAACACCCTTATCTTTTCACAACTTCAGGTATGTTTCTATACTCGTTCGAGGACGAACGAGTTTCGTAAGAGGGGGAGAATGTAACGACCCGACCGGTCGTTCTGAGAGTTAGCACCCCGATTCGCTGATACCAACTTTTCCCACGTCTATTTATGGCTATTAGAACTTGTCGGGGCGTTGAGTGGTGAAATCCGGAGTGTTTTTGGACACAGCCCATAAATGTGGAAGTTAGCTTTAGAAATCGGGCCATAGTTAGAACTGTGTCGAGATGGATCCAGAATGGAATTTCTTTGACTCCGTTAGCTCTGTTGGGTGATTTCGGGTTAGGAGCGTATTCGGAATGTGTTTTCGAGGTCGCTTGTAGATTTAGGCTTGAATTGGCGAATGTTAGAATTTCGGCGATTTCGGCCGATAAGTGAAATTTTGATATTGGGCTCGTAATGGAATTCCGAGAGTTACGGTAGGTCAGTAATGTCATTTATAACCTGTGTGCAAAATTTGAGGTCATTCGGATGCGTTTTGACGTGATTCAGCATCGAATGTGAATTTTAGAAATTTCATAAGTTCTTAGGCTTGAATCTATGTAAATATGATGATTTTGATGTTATGAGACGTGTTTTAAGGCTCAACCAAGTTTGAATGAGGTATTAGGGTTGGTTGGTAGGTTTGGTTGAGGTCCCGGGGACCTCGGGTGTGTTTCGTGTGTTCAACGCGTATATTTTTGGCCTAAGTTCTTTGATGTTTTCTAGTTTTTCACAGCAGCAACTTTTTATTAATCGCGATCGCAAGAGTTTTTCAGCGATCGCGTAAAGTAAGTGGGGGAGGTCTGCAATTTTTTCACCGCGATCGCAAGAAGAGGTCCGGGATCGCATAGCTTGGTCAACTTAGTCTCCATGATCGCATAAGCAGGTGTCGCGATCGCATAGAACTCCCTAGGCAGCAGAAGGTGTGGACATTACTCTTCGCGTTCGCTTGAGCATGTACGCGATCGCATAGGTCTGGATTCGTGATCGTGAGTTGAGTTCTGCGATCGCATAGCATGAATCCCAGGTGTGAAATTTTTACTCTCCGCGATCGCGACTCAGTGTTCGCGATCGCATAAGGCAATACCTGGGCAGTCTTTTAAAGACCCAAATCCGAGGGTTTATGCTATTTTTCATAATTTCGAATTTGAGAGCTCGGGAAGGGCGATTGTTGAAGACTTTTGCACCTGGGCAACTTGGGTAAGTGATTTCTACCCAACTTAGATCAATTTCCATGATTCCAATATTAAATCCAACCTTTAAATTCAAAAATTTTGGATAGAAAATGTGAAAAATGGGATAAACTACATAGACCGAATTATTGAGTTTTGATTGGGTGTTTGACCTCCGATTTGTGAGATTCTTATATGAGTAGACTCGTGAGTGAATGGTTGTCCGGAAAATATAATTTTTACCCGAGACGTGGGCCCGGGGGACTTTTTAGGCGAATTTCCTTATTTCACGCCTTATCTTCGAATTAATTAGCTATTTTAATTCCTTAAAATAATATTTACATTATGCAATCGAATTGATTAGATTTGGGCCACCCGGAGTCGGATACTCGTGGCAAGAGCGTGATTTTGGGTTGAGTAGCGCAGTCGAGGTAAGTGGCTTGCCTAACTTTATGTTGGGGACTTTCCCCTTAGGTTGTTTTGTTATTGTTTTGTTATATGAATGTCGTGTACGTGAGGTGACGAGTTCGTACACGGGCTATTGTTGCTAAAACCCCAGTTTTCCCTTTCATGACATAAATCATTTATCCCTATTTCACTTTTTCCTATATTAACTGTGTAGTGTAGCTTAGGAATAAGCATGTCTACCTGTTTTACTTGAGTTACTACTATTTGCTACTATTTGTACCATGTTTAGGTAGTTTTATCCGTATTTGCTTGTGATTTCCTTCTGAACTATTAAAATACACTGTATCCGGTATTGATTGCATCGCATATTTAAATTGGGACTACGAACTAGATTCCGGGAGATTTCCTCATGTACTGCATAGCATAATTTAATTGGGACTACGGACTAGATTCCGGTAGCTTTCCCCCTGTACTGCATAGCA
Source organism: Nicotiana undulata (assembly GCA_005239495.1). NCBI lineage: Eukaryota > Viridiplantae > Streptophyta > Magnoliopsida > Solanales > Solanaceae > Nicotiana > Nicotiana undulata. Next base: position 52,370 of record ML276686.1, read on the forward strand.
TATTTAAATTGGGACTACAGACGAGATTCCGGGAGCTTTCCCCCTGTACTGCATTGCATATTTGCTATTGCGATATATGTTGTGCTAAGCCGAGGGCTCCCCTTTTCAATTTCTTTCATCTTACCATTTTTACCGTTTTGCCTTAGCTTATTGTCTACATCTGTTTAGATTTCAACTGTTTTTATATAAACATCAAGTAGAGCCTTAACCTGACCTCGTCACTACCTGACTGGGGTTAGGCTTGGCACTTACTGGGTACCAATTGTGGAGTACTCATGCCCTTTCCTGCGCATGTTTTCCATGTGCAGATTCAGGTACCAGTACACAACATTTTATCTGGGAGTACTTTAGCAACTGCCAGGAGACCGCGAGGTAATTCTGCCGCGTCCGCAGAATCCCACGAGTCCCCCTCAACTCTAGCATAGGCATACGAGACTTATATACGTTTTCCCTTATTCTATTGTATAGAGCTACATTAGTACAAAGCTTGTGATTATTGTGACGTTACGGGTTTTGGGAAGTAAAAGTTGTAAATGTCGAGCGACTGAGTTATATATTTTATCTTCTTCATATCTATTTCTACTGTTATATTGCTTTACTTTCCGCATGTTTTAGGCTTACCTAGTCATAGAGACTAGGTGCTGTCACGGGCCCGTTCGGAGGGTAATTCGGATCATGAATAGTTGGTATCACAGCGTCTAGGTTTATAGGAGTCACAAGCCACAAGCCGGTTTATTAGAGTCTCGCGGATCGATGCGGAGACGTCCGTATCTATCTTTGAGAGGCTATGTAACTGTTAAGAACAATCGTATTCTTTGGAACTCCTTATTGTTCTAGTTACTATCATCAAAATTCTTAAACTCTATTCTCTTCTTGCTTACATATGGTGCGCGCTCGTACCGGATGTACTGATGACCAGGCACCTGAGCCCCCAGCCAGAGCCTCCGGAGGCAGGGGTAGGGTATCGAGGTGCTGTAGAGTGAAGGCATTTTCTCTACGCGATCACGTGAGGTGGGTTGTGATCGCGTAGGGTCGTGTGGCTGTTAACTGCGAACGCGTAAGGTAAAATGTGGGGATGACCTTTTGTGCTTCGCGATCGCGTGGCATGTGCCGCGATCGCGATGAAGTAAAGACCTGGGCAGAAATTTTAAGTTAAAAAAAATGAGGGTTTAAGTCCAAAATCATAAAAGCCATTAGAGAGATCAGGAGAAGGTGAAATTTGAGGAGATTTTCAGTGGAGTTATTGGGGTAAGCATTCTTCACTCACATTTGGTTTAATTTCATGATTTAGTCTTGAATTTCGTCATTTAATTTGAAAAATTAGAGTGGAAATTGGGGAAAAATGGGAGAAAAGTTTAGAAATTTCTTTTGGTGATTTGAATGGGCAATTGAGGCCGGATTTTGATGAATTTAATATGGGTAGACTCGTGAGGGAATAAGGATTCTAGTTTTGTGATTTTTATCGAATTCCGAGACATGGGCCTGGGGGTCAGGTTTTGCCAATTTCGGGATTTTTGGTTGAATTTGATAATTTTCGAGTGGGCTTCATTCCTTAGCATATATTAATTATATAAATTTGATTTTTGGTAGATTTGGAGCAATCGGAGGCCGAGTCTAGAGGCAAAGGCATTGTGGGCTAGGATTTTAGCCGGTTTTGAGGTAAGTAACGTTTCCAAACTTGGTTCTGAGGGTTCGAAACCCCAAACTATATGATATATGACTATAATTGAGGTGACGCACATGCCAAGTGACGGGCGTGCGGGCATGCACCGAGTAATTTGTGGCTTGGCTCATCCCATGGCACCGTTTAGTAGCTATTACGAATTGATATCCACACTTCTATTAATGTGGTAAATGTGAACATGTTAGAAATCATGTTAAGTATAAACGCTAAGGCTTCATGCCGAAAATGCTGAGACTCGAGTGGTCGTATATTACTGTCTCATTATGTGATTATTTGATTTCATATACTCAGTCCTGTCATAGCATATTATTTCATGCCTCAGTCTCAGTAATTGTTAATTTTATACCTATTTATCATTGTTTCGGGCTGAGCTATGCATCTGAGAGCCATGTGAGAGAGAGTGGAGAGTAATGACTGAGTGAGGCCGAGAGCCTGTTATTGAGACAGATATAAGATCGGACTGCACACCGCAGCGATACTCGGATCATGCCTTCGTTGGCTTGATATAGCGCTTGGGCTTATAAGAGCCCCTCTGGAGTCTTTACACCCCCAGTGAGCGCATTGATATTGAGGGATGGATCTTCCCTGGACATGGATTTTGTCCGAAGTTGATGATATGTGAGGGATGGATCTTCCCTGGACATGGATTTTGTCCGAAGTTGATGATATGTGAGGGATGGATCGTCCCTGGACATGGATCTTGTCCGAGTGTTTCACTCCGGAGATGGATCTTCTCCGTGGGGTTGGATTGGCCCTTTTCCTCAGTACTGAGTGACTACGGACACCGGTGTTTATGCATATTCTGGGATGGATCTTCCCTGGGCCTGAGAGCCATATATAGTACTGAGTGGACTTCTGTGGGAGAGTTGTGAGCACTATGTGCATTTTCACACTGTGATATGTTGGAATGTAGAGCATATTGAGATATATCTGGCATATTCTGTTGTTGTTTTCTGATAAACAGTGAACATGTCTAAATTTTGTACGCTGATGATTGTAATTATTGAGGTTTAGTCTGTCACTACCTCTCAACCCATAGTTGGGTTCGTTACTTTTGAGTTGGTGTACTCACGTTACCCCCTGCACCTTGTGTGCAGATCCAGGTTTATCGGGACACGGTAGTGGTTGCTGATTTGCTGTCACAGTTTCTTTTGGAGTCTTCGAGGTAGCACCTGGCGATCGCAACCTCGTCTTCTCCCTCTTTATCTTCCTGTCGCATTTTTATTATCTCAGACTATGTTGTCTATTTTTTTTGTATTTTGACATCCTTATGTTGTAGTAGCTCATGACTCAGTGACACTAGAATCTGGGGTTGGATTTTATTGTATTTTAATGTTATTAAACTTCCGAATGTATTATTATTGACACTTTATCCCCAAATGCATCAATTTTCTGAAAACAAATTCTTATTTAAACAAAATGTATGGCTTGCCTGATTCCACAACAGGCGCCATCACGACCAGGTGTTTTGGGGTCGTGACATATTCTTTTGTAATTCTTTATTTGTAGTATTTGAAATAGAATTTATTTAAAAACATAAGTCACAATTTAAATATGATTCTCTAGCATCATTTATTTTTAAGTTTCAACAAGTTAATAAAGTGACACATAATTCACCATACTATACCAAGGTAACTAATTATTTGTAAATATTTACTAGCTAATACGAAGCTATGAAAATAATAAATATTGTATCTCGTAAACGTGAAAAAAATAATATTTAGAAAAATAATTATAAAAAAATTATGGACTATTATATAATAAAGACATAACAAAAATGTGATGACCCAAAATGTCATCTGTTATTTTAAAAGTCAAAACTGTGTTACGAGGCTTTAAAAACCTCCTCTTGCCTTACCTCGTGTTACGTGCGCAGTTTGGGCGTATATCCGGAAAGCCCTTATGTGAAAAATTGAGAAAAATACTAATTTTGCCTTTAAAATTAAATTTAAGTTGACTTCGGTGAACATTTAAGGTGAACGGACTCGGACCCGTGATTTGACGGTCCCGGAGGGTCCGTAGGAAAATATGAGAATTGGTTGTATGCCCTGAATTAAATTCCGAGGTCCCTAAGCCCGAGAAAAGAATTTTTGAAAGAAATTTTTTAATTGAAATTATAAGAGTTTTTTGGAATTTAATTGTGTTTGAATTTGATAGTATCGGTCCCGTATTTTGGTTCCGCAACCCGGTACAGTTTTACTATGGTATTTGAGTTGTGCATGTAAATTTTGGTAAGAAACAGAGGTCATATGACGTTATTCGGACCCTTAGTTGTAAAATTTGAAACTTTAAGAGTTCTTGAGATTTTCATTGATTTTGATGCTAAATTCGTTGTTGAAGATGTTATTTTGGAGATTTGATCGCACGAGTAGGTCCGTAGGATGTATATAGGGTTGTGTGCATGTTTGGTTTGTAGCCCCGAGGGCTCGGGTGAGTTTCAGATGGGCTTCAGGGTGTTTTTGACTTTGAAAAATCTGGTGTAGTTGCTCTATCTGGTACCTGTTGCACTATGCTTCGCGAACGTATGGTCACCCACGTGAACGTGAAAGGGGAAATTGGGCTGGGCCTGGGTTTGTTCATCGCGAACGCATAGACCTGGACGTGAACGCGGAGCACTGGAGGGCTGCTCTACGCGAACGCGACCGATCAACCGCAAACGCATAGTTTTAAGAGGGGCTGGTTAGGGAACTTAGGAAAGCTTATGCGAATGCGACCCCTTATACGCGAACGCAAAGGCAGGTCTGGGCTAAGCCTTAGCGAACGCATGGCATTTCCTGCGATCGCATAAGTCCTCAGCAGGCAGATCTTCGCAAACGCGGATGTGTTCACGCGAACGCGATGAACACTATCGCCCAGCACTTAAAACAATAACAGAATGGGAATTAGGCCATAAATTCATATTTTCAAAAACTAGAGCATTGAGGCAATTTTCAAGAGACAAGTTCTTCCCTAAAGTATTGGTATATGATTCTAAACCTCTTTCTTTCATTTACCCATTGCATTTTATCAATTTTCATCCAAAATTCTAGGGTTTTTAATGGTAGAAATTGGGGATTTGGGTAGAGTTAGGGCTTTTTGTATAATTGGAATATAGACCTCGTTTTGGGGTCAGATTTCGAAACTAATTGCATATTTGGGCTCGTGGGTGAATGGGTGATCGGATTTTGGTCCGAACCTCGAGTTTTGACAAAGCAGGCCCGGGGTCGATTTTTGACTTTTGGGGGAAAATGATAGAAAACCTATAATTAAGCATTGAGGTTGAATTCTTTAGCATTTATTGATGTTGTTAAGTTAATTATGTCTAGATACAAGTGAATTGGAGGCAAAATCTTAAGGGAAAGTGGTATTTGAGGCTTGAGTTTGGCCGTGGAATCCGAGGTAAGTGTTTGGTCTAACCTTAGCTTGAGGGAATAGGTGTCATATCCTATTTGCTACGTATTAGTGTTATGTTCAACGTATAGGTGTGGTGACGATTATCTATACGTTGGTGTCAAGCATGCTCGTGAGTCATATATTGTGATTGATATGATTTTTCATTAAGCACTACTTAGGTTTAAATTAATAATTATCCATGTTGATGGTATTCCTTGGTATTTCCTAATGCTGAGTATTGGTTCAAGTTGAGATTTATTTCGTGAAGCTAATTAATTAAGCGAGATTGGTTATAGTTGTTTCCCTTGCCGGGATGATATTGTTTCTGTTGTTGACTCCCTTGCCGGGACATTATGGTTTCTATTATTGTTTATATTGTTGATTTCCTTGTTGGGATGCTGTCATTTCATTTGTTTGGGTGAGAAAGAGTGTAAAGCACGAAGGGTGATGCCGTGCGTGATATTGTGAGCGAGTGTTAAAGCACGAAGGGTGATGCCGTGCCATATTAATGAAATTAAAAGCACAAAGGGTGATGCCGTGCCATGATTATGAGAGGGTAAAATCCCGAAGGGTGATGTCGTGCCGTTTCTGTTAATTTTATGGTGAGGACGAGTAAAAGCATGAAGGGTGATGCCGTGCATTTGTCTCTGGGATATTATTTCCGTTGTTTTAAGTTTGATATTTACTTTGTCGCTTTATTTCGTTATTGTCATAACTTGATATTTCTTCCCCTCAGCACGTTTCCCTTCTTTACGAATTATTCCGTTTAAATTCTTGTTATTATTGCTCCTGGTATATGATTAAATTGCACAGGTTTATATGGTTGTTTTGTCCTAGCCCCGTCACTACTTCGCCAAGGTTAGGCCCAACACTTACCAGTACATGGGGTCGGTTGTAATGATGCTACACTCTACACTTTTTGTGCAGATCCCGCTACTGGACCTTTTAGAACATAGATCGAGGTTGCTGCCTTCCGTCCAATGGAGACCCGAGGTAGTTCTGCAGGCATCCACATGCCTTGGCGTCCCCTTCTATCCTGCTTCTTCTCTGTTCTTATTTATTTCTGAGATAGATGTGTATTTATTTTGTTCATACCACTATTTGTAGTATTCGTAGACAGTCCGTGAAGTTGTGACACTAGTTCTGGGGTGTAGTTGTATTATGGATTTCGTATTTGAATTCAGATAAATTGGTAACTACGTTCTTTCGAGTTTTATTTCGTTGTTTATGTCATAATATCCTGTAAATTGTTAAGAGGTACAGTAAAAAGGTAAAATAATCAGTAAGGTTGGCTTGCCTAGCGGGTTCAATGTTAGGCGCCATCACGGTCCCGATAGTGGGAAATTCGGGTCGTGACAAGTTGGTATCAGAGCACTATGTTTCTTACGTCTCAAAATTTACGGACAAGCTTAGTAGAGTCTGAGGGATCTGTACAGAGACGTGTGTGCTTATCCCCAGAGGCTACAGAGTTTAGGAATGACATCACATCTATTCTTCTCTGTCATGCGATTTGATTTCTCCTTGCTAATTGAACTTCTACTCTGTTATTTCGCAAATGGCGAGAACACGTGCTTCTTCATCCACTGATCAGCAACCTGAGTCCCTAGTGGCAGCTCCTACGAGAGCAAAGGACGAGGCCGAGGCCGTGCTAGAGGCTGAGGCAGGGGCAAAGTTCAGCCCAGAGTAGCAGCACCAGTGGCGGAGCCTCAGGTAGAGTTTGCTGATGAGGTTCCGGCCCAGACAGCTCCGACAGGGCCAGCATAGGTCCCCGAGGGGTTCATCGTTACCCCGATACTCCAAGATGCTATGGTCTTTCTAGAGGGCCTTATGGAGAGTGTCGCTTAGGCAGGCTTACTTCCTGCATCAACAACCGTCTCTCAGGCTGGGGGAGGAGCACATACTCCCGCTACTCTCACTCCGGAGCATATGGCTTCTCAGTTTCAGACTCCAGCAGCTCAACCAACTGAGGTAGTTCAGCCGGGTGTTGTGACTCAGACCGGTGATGGAGCAGCTATGTCTGCTGATGCTTTGTGGAGGTTGGACAGGTTCACCAAGCTTTTCACTACTACTTATAGCGGTACATCTTCAGAGGATCCCCAGTACTATTTGGATAGTAGTCACGAGGTTCTACGGAACATGGGTATAGTAGAGACCAATGGGGTCAACTTTGCTGCTTTTCGTCTGTCAGGTTCCGCCAAGACTTGGTGGAGAGATTATTGTTTGGCTAGGCCAGCTGGATCATCGGCTTTGACTTGGGTCCAGTTCTCTCAGTTATTTTTGGAGAAGTTTCTTCCTATCACTCAGAGAGAGGATTATCGGAGGTAGTTTGAGCGTCTCCAGCAGGGTTTTATGACCGTCACTCAGTATGAGACCAGATTTATTACCTTGGACCATCATGCTCTTATGATACTTCCCACCGAGCGAGGGAGGGTGAAGAGATTTATTGAGGGACTAGCTCAGCCGATTAGATTGCAGATGGCTAAGGAGACAGGGAGTGAGATTTCTTTCCAGGATACAACCAATGTGGCCAGATGAGTTGAGATGGTTCTACTACTAGGGAGTGGTCAGGGGTATGACAAGAGGCCCCATCATTTTGGCAGGTTCGGTGGTGCCTCATCTGGAGGTAGGGACTCTTTTGGTAGGGGCCATCCTCCCAGGCCATTTCATTCAGCACTTCAGGCTTCTCACGGTGCTCCAGGTGGCCGTGGTTCTCATATGCAGTATTCTTATCAGTTGGCCTATAGTGCACCACCAGCTCCTATCAGTGCACCGCCGCTCTAGAGTTTTCAGGGTGGTTACTAAGGCCGTCATGGTCAGTTCTAGGGTCAGCAGTACCAACAACCGAGGGCTTGTTATATTTGTTCTGATTCGAGGCACATTGCTAGATTCTACCCTCGAGCCTCGAGCAGTTCTCCGCACTGGGGTTCTGGTGCCATGGTTCCAGCATCAGGTGTTCCACCACCCGCTCAGCCAGCTAGAGGTGGGGGTCGAGGTGTTAGAGGTGGAGGTCAGGTCGTTAGAGGTGGAGGCCAGGCTGCTAGAGGTAGAGGTAAGCTAGCAGGAGGCCGTCCCAGGGATGTAGTTCAGAGTGGTGGGGCTCCGGCCCGATGTTATGCTATTCCAGCAAGACCTGAGGCTTAGGCCTCCGATGCAGTTATCACAAGTACGGTTTTAGTTTGCAGCAGGGATGCTTCAGTTCTATTTGATCCAGGATCCACATATTTCTATGTGACATCTTATTTTTCCCCTTATCTGATTGTGTCTTGTGATTCTCTGGGTGCTCCTGTATATGTGTCTACACCGGTGGGTGATTCTATTGTGGTAGATCGTGTCTTCCGTTCGTGTATAGTAGTTATTGGAGGTATTGAGACTAGTGTAGATCTCCTACTCCTCGATATGGTATATTTTGATGTCATTTGAGGATAGATTGGTTGTCGCCTTATCATGCCATATTGGACTGTCATGCAAAGACCGTGACCTTAGCATTGCCGGGGTTGCCTCGACTGGAGTGGAGAGGGACTCCTGGACATTCTTCTAATAGGGTTATCTCTTATATAAAGGCTCGATGCATGGTAGAGAAGGGGTGTTTGTCCTACTTAGCTTATGTTTGTGATTCTAGTGCTGAGGTTCCTTCTATTTATTCTGTGCCCGTTGTCCTTGAGTTTCCAGAGGTGTTTCCTGCAGACCTGCCTGGTATGCCACCCGACAGGGATATTGACTTTTGCATTGATTTGGCTCCGGGCACTCAGCCCATTTCTATCCCTCCATATCTTATGGCCCCGCCAGATTTGAAAGAATTGAAAGAACAGTTGCAGGATTTGCTTGATAAAGGCTTTATTAGGCCTAGTGTCTCGCCTTGGGGTGCGTCGGTGTTGTTTGTTAAGAAGAAGTATGGGTCGATGAGGATGTTCTAGATTATCGGCAGTTGAACAAAGTTACCATCAAGAACAAGTATACATTGCCGAGGATTGATGATTTGTTTGATCAGCTTCAGGATGCCAAGGTAATTTCAAAGATTGATTTGAGGTCTGGCTACCATCAGTTGAGGATTAGGGCGTTTGATGTCCCTAAGACAGCCTTTTGCACTCGGTATGGGCATTATGAGTTCTTGGTGATGTCGTTCGGGTTGACAAATGCCCTAGATGCTTTCATGGATTTGATGAACTGAGTGTTCAGGCCTTATTTGGATTTTTTCGTGATTGTCTTCATTGATGATATTTTGATTTACTCCCGCAGTCGGGAGGAGCACGAGCAACACCTTCAAGTCGTTCTCCAGACTCTGAGCGACAGTCAGTTATATGCTAAGTTTTCAAAATGTGAGTTCCAGTTGAGATCAGATGCATTCTTGGATTATGTTGTATCAGTAGAGGGTATTCAGGTGGATCCTAAGAAGATTTTAGCAGTCAAGGATTGGCCTAGACCCACATCAGCCACAGAGATCTGGAGTTTCTTGGGTTTGGCTGGCTATTACCGTCGGTTTGTGGAGGGTTTTTTGTCTATTGCAGCCCAGATACCAGGTTGACCTAGAAGGGTGCCCAGTTCAGGTGGTCAGATGAGTGTGAGGCGAGCTTTCAGAAGCTCAAGACAACTTTGACTACGACACTCGTGTTGGTGTTGCCCACGGGTTCAGGGCCTTATACTGTGCTATTGTGATGCATCTCATATTGGACTTGGTGCGGTGTTGATGTAGGATGGCAAGGTTATTGCATATGCTTCGCGTCAGTTGAAGATCCACGAGAAGAATTATCCATATCATGATTTGGAGCTAGCAGCCATTGTTCACGCGCTAAAGATTTGGAGGCATTATCTATATGGCGTGTCCTATGAGGTGTTCACGGATCACAAGAGTTTGCAATAGTTGTTCAATCAAAAATAGCTGAATTTGAGGCAACAGAGGTGGTTGGAGCTATTGAAAGACTATGACATCACCATCTTGTATCATCCGGGGAAGGTCAATGTGGTGGCCGATGCTTTGAGTAGGAAGTCAGCCAGTATGGGTAGCCTTGCGTACATTCTAGTTGGGGAGAGATCGCTTGCTTTGGATGTTCAGGCTTTAGCCAATCAGTTCATGAGGTTGGATGTTTCTGAGCCCAGCCGTGTTCTAGCTTATACAGTCGCTCGGTCTTCATTATTTGATCGTATACGAGATCGCCTATATGATGATCCCCACCTGCTTGTCCTTAGGGACACGGTGCAGCACGGTGGTTCCAAGCAGGTTACAGTTAGGGAGGATGGAGTTTTGCGGATGCAGGGTCGTATTTGTGTGCCCAATGTGGATGGACTTCGTGAGTTGATTTTAGAGGAGGCCCATAGTTTCAGGTACTCCATTCATCCGGGAGCCACTAAGATGTATCAAGACTTGCAGAATCATTATTGGTTGAGGAGGATGAAGAAGGATATTGTAGCGTATATAGCTCGGTCTTTGAATTGTCAGCAGGTAAAGTACGAGCATCAGAGACCTGATGGATTGTTTCAGAAGATTGAGATTTCTAAGTGGAAGTGGGAGCGTATAACTATGGAATTCGTTGTTGGAGTTCCACAGACTCAGAGGAAGTTCGATGCAGTATGAGTTATTGTGGAAAGGATGACCAAGTTAGCGCATTACATTCCTGTGGCATTTTCCTATTCTTCGGAGCGATTGGCTGAGATCTACATTCGGGAGATTGTTTGTCTTCATGGTGTGCCCATGTCTATTATTTCTGACCGAGGTACACAGTTTACCTTGAATTTTTGGAGGTTAGTTTAGCGTGAATTGAGCACGTGGGTCGAGTTGAGCACATCATTTCATCCTCAGACAGACGGACAGTCCGAGCATTCTATTCAGATTTTGGAGGATATGCTCTGCGCCTGCGATATTGACTGTGGAGGTTCTTGGGATCAGTTCTTGCCTATAGCTGAGTTTGCCTACAACAACAGCTATCAGTCGAGCGTTCAGATGGCTCCCTATGAGGCATTATATGGTAGGTGGTGTCATTCGTCGGTTGGATGGTTTGAGCCAGGAGAGGCTCGGTTGTTGGGTACAGACTTAGTGCAGGATGCCTTGGATAAGGTTAAGGTTATTCAGGATAGATTTCGTACATCTCAGTCCAAGAAGAAGATTTATGCCGACCGTAAGGTTCATGATGGGACATTCATGGTTGGAGAGCGAGTGTTGCCTCAGTGTCGCCCCTGAAAGGCGTGATGAGATTTGGGAAAAAGGGCAAGCTAAGCCCTAGGTTCATCAATCCTTTTGAGATCCTTGATAGAGTGGGAGATATGGCTTACAGACTTGCGTTACCACCGGGTTTATCAGCTGTGCATCCAGTGTTTCATGTGTCTATGCTCCGGAAGTATCACGACGATCCATCCCATGTGTTAGACTTCAGCACTGTCCAGTTGGACAAGGACTTGACCTATGAGGAGGAGCCGGTAGCTATTCTAGACTGGAGGGTTCGTCAGTTGAGGTCGAAGAGTTAACCTTCAGTTCGTGTTCAGTGGAGAGGTCAGCCTACTGAGGGAGCTACCTGGTAGTCCGAGTCCGATATGCGCAACCGATATCCCCATCTTTTCCTCGACCCAGGTACTTTTCTATGTCCGTTCGAGGTCGAACGACTGTCTTTAGAGGTGGAGAATGTGATGACCCAAAAGGTCATCTCTTGTTTTAAAAGTCAAAACTATGTTTCGAGGCCTTAAAAACCTCCTCTTGTCTCACCTCGTGTTGCGTGCAAAGTCCAGGCGTATATCCAGAAAGACCTTATGTGAAAAGTTGAGAAAAATGCTAATTTTGCCTTTAAAATTGAATTTAAGTTGACTTCGGTCAACATTTAAGGTAAACGGACCCGGACCCGAACCCGAACCCGTGATTTGACGGTCCCGGAGGGTCCATAGGAAAATATGGGACTTGGGTTTATGCCCGGAATTGAATTCCGAGGTCCCTAGCCCGAGAAATGAATCTTTGAAAGAAATTGTTAAATTGAAATTATAAGAGTTTTTGGAAATTTAACTGTGTTTGGATTTGATAGTATCGGGCCCGTATTTTGGTTCTTGAGCACGGTACAGGTTTACTATGGTATTTGAGTCGTGCCTATAAAATTTGGTAAGAAAACTAATGCTAAATTCGTTGTTTAAGATGTTATTTTGGTGATTTGATCGCACGAGTAGGTCTGTGGGATGTTTTTAGGGTTGTGTGCATGTTTGGTTTGGAGCCCCGAGAGCTCAGGTGAGTTTCGGATGGGCTTCGGGGTGTTTTTGACTTTGAAAACTTTGGTGTAGTTGTTGAATCTGGTGCCTGTTGCACTATGCTTCGCGAACGCATGGTCACCCACGCGAACGCGTAGGGGAAACTGGGCTGGGGTTGGGTTTTTTCATCGCGAGCGCATAGACCTGGACGCGGACACGGAGCACTGGGCAGCTTCTCTACGCGAACGCGACCGGTCAACCGCGAACACATAGTTTTAAGAGGGGCTAGTCAGGGAACTTAGGAAAGCCTATGCGAACGCGACCCCTTATAGGCGAACGCGAAGGCAGGGTTGGGCTAAGCCTTCACGAATGCATGGCTTTTCCTGTGATCACATAATACCTCAGCAGGCATCTCTTCGCGAATGCGGTAGTGTTCACGCGAACGCGTTGAACACTGTCGCCCAACACTTAAAAAAGTAATAGAACAGGAATTAGGCCATAAATTCATATTTTCAAACACTAGAGAGTATTGAGGCGATTTTCAGGAGACAAGTTCTTCTCTAAAGTATTGGTATATGATTCTAAATCTCTTTCTTTCATTTACCCATTGCATTTCATCAATTTTCATCCAAAATTCTAGGGTTTTTAATGGTAGAAATTGGGGATTTGGGTAGAGTTAGGGATTTTTGTATAATTGGAATTCAGACCTCGTTTTGGGGTCGGATTTCAAAACTAATTGCATATTTGGGCTCGTGGGTGAATGGGTGATCGAGTTTTGGTCCGAACCTCAAGTTTTGACCAAGCGAGCCAGGGGTCGATTTTTGACTTTTTGGGGGAAATGATAGAAAACCTATAATTAAGCATTGGGGTTGAATTTTTTTAGCATTTATTGATGTTGTTGTGTTAATTATGTCTAGATACAAGTGAATTGGAGGCTAAATCTAAAGGGAAAGCGGTATTTGAGGCTTGAGATTGGCCGTGGAATCTGAGGTAAGTGTTTGGTCTAACCTTAGCTTGAGGGAATAGGTGTCGTGTCCTATTTGCTACGTGTTAGTGTTATGTTCAACGTATAGGTGTGGTGATGAGTATCTATACGTTGGTGTCAAGCATGCCCTTGAGTCGTGTATTGTGATTTATATGATTTTTTATTAAGCACTACTTAGGTTTAAATTGATAATTATACATGTTGATGGAATTTCCTTGGTATTGCCTAATGCTGAGTATTGGTTCAAGTTGAGATTTATTTCGTGAAGCTAATTAATTAAGCGATATTGGTTATAGTTATTTTTCTTGCCGAGATGATATTGTTTCTGGTGTTGACTCCCTTGCCGGGACGTTATGGTTTCTATTATTATTTATACTGTTGATTTCCTTGTCGGAATGCTGTCATTTCATTTGTTGTTTGGGTGAGAAAGAGTGTAAAGCACGAACAGTGATGTCGTGCGTGATATTGTGAGTGCGTGTTAAAGCACGAAGGGTGATTCTGTGCCGATATTGTGAGTGTTAATGCACGAAGAGTGATGTCGTGCCATATTAAAGAAACTAAAAGCACGAAGGCTGATGTCGTGCCATGATTATGAGAGGGTAAAAGAACGAAGGGTGATGTCGTGCCGTTTCTGTTGATTTTATGGTGAGGACGAGAGTAAAAGCATGAAGGGTGATGCCGTGCATTTGTCTCTGTGATATTATTTCCGTTGTTTTAAGTTTGATATTTACTTTGTCGCTTTATTTTGTTATTGTCATAACTTGATATTTCTTCCCCTCAGCACGTTTCCCCTCTTTCCGAATTATTCAGTTTAAATTCTTGTTATTATTGCTCCTTGTATATGATTAAATTGCACAGGTTTATATGGTTGTTGTGTCCTAGCTTTGTCACTACTTCGCCGAGGTTAGGCTTGACACTTACCAGTACATGGGGTCGGTTACTGATGCTACACTCTGCATTTTTTGTGCAGATCCCGGTACTGGACCCTTCAGACCATAGATCGAGGTTGTTGCCTTCAGTCTAGTGGAGACCCGAGGTAGTCCTGTAGGCGTCCGCTGGCCTTGGCGTCCCCTTCTATCCTGCTTCTTTTCTGTTCTTATCTATTTCTAAGACAAATGTGTATTTATTTTGTTCAGACCACTATTTGTAGTATTCGTAGACAGTCCGTGAAATTGTGACACTAGTTCTGGGTTGTAGTTGTATTATGGATTTCGTATTTGAATTCAGATAAATTGTTAACTCCGTTCTTTCGGGTTTTATTTCGTTGTTTATGTCATAAATATCCTGTAAATTGTTAAGAGGTAAAGTACAAAAGGTAAAATAATCAGTAACATTGGCTTGCCTAGCAGGTTCAACGTTAGGCGCCATCACGGTCCCGTCGGTGGGAAGTTCGGGTCGTGACAAAAAATTAATAAATAAATACTTTTAAATGAAATTTTTATTATAATTTACTATCTTAGCAGTCTTACCGGATAACGTGCAATAAATTTTATTTTAATTATAGCATAAAATACTCTCAACTTAATGCTCTATGTTTAAGGAAAAAGTAATCATGAATAGTCAACAATTTATTAAGAAATTTGAGGATTTACAAGGTTAGTTACACAAAATTGCATAAAGTTGTGAGCCCAGTACGTTGGGCGTGTCCGAGGCATATGTCTCACGGAACTAAGTCCCACACATAAACCCATGGGTGTTTTATGAGTGCTGCGTCCCAGGGCGAGTCCCGAACGAGTCCCAATTCTGCCTTTTAAAACAGAGATATAGATAAATATATAATTTTTAATCATAAAATAAATAATTTTTTTTTGTTTCAAAAATATTGCTCGAAAATTTTATTTATTTAAATTTAAATAATATTTTTAAGTGTTGTATATTTTCCTTAATTTAGTTTCTAAACTTATGATTTATAAATATCCTCACATTATCTCTAATTTATTTCTATAATTTAATATTTTTAGTTTTTGATTTTATATATTAGACTTGAGTTAGGTGGACTTATTCGTACTATGACTTTTTTTATCATAATATACAAAAATTTCTCATCTCAAATTTAAATAAGTTTTACCCTTTTTCTCTATGATAAAAAATCTGAATTTTTAGTTTCCCTCTATTTATTCTTTATTTTTGATATTTTATTATTCAATACCTAATATTATTACATTGTTTGAATTTAATATATGTTTCTACCACACTCATTCTAATATAATATATATAGAAATTTAAAAAATTCTCATCTGATATTCAAATAATATTTATGATTCTATTTTCTAAATTGGACCGCATTTTCAAAGATTAAGTTATGCTTTCAAACTTAAACTAACTCTCAATTCAAATTAATCATAGAAAAATATTTTTTGAATTGTTTAAACACATTGTATATAAATGTTGTAGTATTATTTACGCATAGAATATTTGTTTGCCCGATTTATCAATATTAATATGACTTTATTACGTATAGAATATTCATTTGCCCGGCCTTGACTACTCGATGTTCACACACTACTAAAAAAAATATGAATTAGCAACAGACAAATTGTGTAGCTAAACAATAGACTTAGTTACTAATCCTACTTAGCAATCGATTAGAAATAAATTATTAAAATATTCTATTAACCAGGAGCAATTTAACAACAGATTAGTAACGAAGTTCGCAGTTAATTAAAAAAAAATTAATAGTTTTAAATCAACCAATTTAATCTTGAACTCTCAAATTAAAGTGAGAAATATAAAATGCATAATCATTGTTCATGTGCTAAAAAGTATATATTCAAAACACATTTCACATTTGGTATAAATTTTTTAATGTCAACTCATAAATGGATCAACAGACCCCACATATGTAGACGCCAACAATGAATCAAAAGGCTAGTTAGTACACAGTCAAGTAAAGCAACAATCAAGTGACCTAAATTGACTCATTTGTAATATATATATTTTAGCTGATAATACATGGGTAGGTCTGCCCTATCCCCCACAAAAATGGTGGACTTTTGAAAATAAAAAAGAAGTGGCTTTATAAATTATGTTTCGCCCTTGTTATGGCTCCATATTTTAATAATTAATTTGAGCTAAAATATACTCCGTTATATTTGATCAGCTAACTAAATTTAGTATAAAAAAAGAATTAAGGAAGCCATGTCTCATTTTCTAGTTGAAGAAGACCTCAGTTTGTCTGCAACTTTATTCGTATTTTTAACTACTACTCCACAATACATTTGATTGAAATTGGAAATGTATTACTTTTCAACAATTGCTTAAAAAGTATGGAAAAACTTGCACAGCTTCGGACAAAAAAGGCTGCTGCCTGGTGACTGATTAGTCCAGTAAGGCGACCAGGAAATGATTAAATTATATTTACAATAGAAATGTTAATTGAGTTGGCTGCGCATCTCTCACCACTATATATATATATATTTGTCCCTTCTCTTCCATTTAAGTCGAGTTCCTTTCTTTCTTCCTTAAAAGGACAAGTAAAAATACACTCATCTTTAATTAGCAATGGCCTCAGCAGCAGTAGCCAACTATGAAGAAGAGATTGTTCGCCCCGTCGCCGACTTCTCCCCCAGTCTATGGGGTGATCAGTTCCTTTCATTCTCCATTGATAATGAGGTAATATAATTTAGAATTCTTTATTTATAGTTTCTTCTTTCAAGCATGGTTAGTTTCTTCTTTATGTTTTTTGAACAACAGTGGTTTTGCTAATTTTAGTTTTCTTTTGTAATACCTTATAAATAGATTGCAGAAAAGTATGCTCAAGAGATTGAACCATTGAAGGAACAAACAAGGAGCATGTTGTTAGCTACCGGAAGGAAGTTGGCTGATACGTTGAATTTGATTGACATTATTGAACGCCTTGGCATATCCTACCACTTTGAGAAAGAAATTGATGATATTTTGCACCAAATTTACAACCAAAACTCAAACTGTAATGATTTGTGCACTTCTGCACTTCAATTTCGATTGCTCAGGCAACATGGTTTCAACATCTCTCCTGGTAAGTTCATCATAAAGCACGCCTTAATGTTATTAAAATTATTATCAATTTACAGGAAATATAAATTAATCTTGAGTTATCTTTCTTGAAATACCAGAAATTTTCAGCAAATTCCAAGATGAAAATGGCAAATTCAAGGAGTCTCTTGCTAGTGATGTCTTCGGATTATTGAACTTGTATGAAGCTTCACACGTAAGGACTCATGCTGACGATATCTTAGAAGACGCACTTGCTTTCTCTACTATCCATCTTGAATCTGCAGCTACAAATTTGAAATCTCCACTTAGGGAGCAAGTGACACATGCCCTTGAGCAATGTTTGCACAAGGGCGTTCCTAGAGTCGAGACCCGATTCTTCATCTCTTCAATCTATGAGAAGGAACAATCTAAGAATAACGTGTTACTTCGGTTTGCAAAATTGGATTTCAACTTGCTCCAGATGTTGCACAAACAAGAACTTGCTGAAGTATCAAGGTACGTTATATAAAAACGCTGGACCCTTTTTTGATTGATCATATCTCAAGTACTGATGTTAATTTGTTATGATGCAGGTGGTGGAAAGATTTGGATTTCGTAACAACACTTCCATATGCTAGAGATCGAGTAGTTGAATGCTACTTTTGGGCATTAGGAGTTTATTTTGAGCCTCAATACTCTCAAGCTCGTGTCATACTCGTTAAGACGATATCAATGATTTCGATTGTCGATGACACCTTTGATGCTTATGGTACGGTTAAAGAACTTGAGGCATATACAGATGCCATACAAAGGTATGAACTTCGTCAATTCACTTATTCATTGATAGTGAATGTCGTCGTGAAAAGATTAAGACGAACTTCTACTCATTATAGTTGTGCTCTTTCAAAATGTATGAGTTCACCTTAATTTTGTCATCTTGCAGATGGGATATCAACGAAATTGATCGGCTTCCTGATTACATGAAAATCAGTTATAAAGCTATTCTAGATCTTTATAAGGATTATGAAAATAAATTGTCTAGTGCTGGAAGATCTCATATTGTCTGCCATGCAATAGAAAGAGTATGTTTGAGCAACTTAACTAGCGAAATATGTTTTTTCCTTAATCCATTTCTCATTTTGTTTTACTTCGTGTACGTCTTTTAGTGATCATAAACTTGATAAAATTTAATCAAAATTTTCTAACACTTGAACATATATATTTTGTATTCACAGATGAAAGAAGTTGTAAGAAATTATAATGTCGAGTCAACATGGTTTATTGAAGGATATATGCCACCTGTTTCTGAATACCTAAGCAATGCACTTGCAACTACTACATATTACTACCTCGCGACAACATCGTATTTGGGCATGAAGACCGTTACAGAGCAGGATTTTGAGTGGTTGTCAAAGAATCCTAAAATTCTCGAAGCTAGTGTGATAATATGCCGAGTTATTGATGACACAGCCACGTACGAGGTATGAGTTGTATTTCAAGAAATTATATAACTATATAAGATTTATACAAACAAAGTGTTGCAACTACAATTGAGGTAATATAAAAGCTAACCCCTAATCTATCTACCTTTCAGGTTGAGAAATGTAGGGGACAAATTGCAACAGGAATTGAGTGTTGCATGAGAGATTATGGCATATCAACAAAAGAGGCAATGGCTAAATTTCAAGGAATGGCTGAATCAGCATGGAAGGATCTTAATGAAGGATTTCTTAGGCCCACTCCGGCATCTACGGAGATTTTATCTCGTATTCTTAATCTTGCTCGTATTGTTGAGGTTACATATATACACAATCTAGATGGATATACTCATCCGGAGAAAGTTTTGAAACCTCACATTATTGCCTTGGTTGTGGACTCCATCGAAATTTGAGCTGCCAATTGTTGCTCATCTTACAGAAACTTCATTGTTCTGTGTTGAGAAAGTAGTTATATATGTTTTATTGTAGTGGACTTCCTAACTAGGACCTCCTTAAGATCCTTGTAAGAAATAATCTTCAAGTGTTATGAATCCACTTGCATTGTGGTGAAATCTTGTTATTTGACAATAAGTTATGTTATGAAGCATGTTATAGGAGTCTATTGTGATCTATTTTTCAGTGTATGAAGTAATCTGAGCCTGTTGCTCGTCACAAAAATTGGTTTTTGGAACCTTTGTTTTTCCTTGTGGCGCATGTGTATATACATCTGAAATATATACTTAAAGGTTAAGAAGACGTTGACATATTGAATCATACTTGTTGGGGCGGTTCAACAATATTTTTGCGCTAATTAGGCAACATTGATTAGAGGCCTTAAACTTAATATTTTTAGAAGAAAAAAATTCAAACAGACACACTCTCTTATTTGAAGACTATTTTTCTAATAGTTTGAGAACCGTTTGTGATTAACCACTGTTATAGAGACTCCAATCAAGTTGCGGATGCTCTTGCTAACTTCAGTATTCATCATTAGGATCTCCCTAAGAGTGCTGCAGGAGCTTATTTTCTTGATAAAATTCAGACGCCATCCATAAGACATAGACAGAGGAAAAATGTTTTTGTACGATCTTCTTGGCCTTTCTGGCTATATATATATTTTTAGGTTATATTTTATTGTGTAACATGATAGAACCTATATGGAGAACAGAATTATATATGAGAGGCTAGTATCATGGCTTATAAGTTCAGATCTTAAAAGTGTAATCAATTTCTTATAGCAGAAGGAGTGATCAGAAACTTGATACAGTTAAATCAAAATTTTCTAATACTTGAACATATATGTTTTGTATTCACATATGAAAGAAGTAGTAAGAAATTATAATGTCGAGTCTACATGGTTTGTTTGAAGGATATATGCCACCTGTTTCTTAATACCAAGGCAATGCACTGGCAACTACTACATATTACTACCTTGCAAAAATATCATATTTGGGTATGAAGTCTGCTACGGATCAGGATTTTGAGTGGTTGTCAATGAACCTCAAAATTCTTGGAGCTAGTGTGATTATGTGCCGAGGTACTGATGACACAACATACGAGGTATGAATTGTATCTCAATTTATCATAGTTACCTCATTCATTTGAAAGCTTTGTTTGCTGTTCAGTGTTTTTTTTTATTAGTAATAGTTCTTATCAGATTGAAGTAACCTTTCACTCATTAGTGGTTCCTTATCCAGATTATCTGGCTCTACTCTAAATTGCCCATATAACTGAATTCCGAACTGGAATTCAGTAATAACATTTAAGCATTACTAGTTAAAGTGGAGAGTTGTTAAATAGAAACCGGAAGTATCACTATTTTCCCATATTGTTCTCAAATAAGTGTTTTTACACGTTTCTAGAAAAGTTAAACAAGACATTTAATTTGAATAGATTCATATCTGATTTAAAGATACACTCTTTCCTGCAGACTAGTATAATAGAGTAACATTTTTACTAGTTACATTTGGAAGTACAACATTATTTTTCTAAAATTGCTGAAGAATAAGTATTTTCCAAAATAACTTCGAACATTTGACCATACCTGAGGTTTACACCTTTTAAGCATTAAAATATTACTTCTAAGTTTAAACTAAATATTTTATCTTTTATTTTATTTTTGTTAGGTTTTATATAATAAAAAGGTAAAACCAAGAAAAACAAAATCATATTTTTAGAGTTCTAGCTTTCCTGTAATTTGAAAAGATTTAAAAAGAATGTTTTTTTTGTCTTTCAGAATGGAGGAGGAGGGCAACAACGTTAGGGAGGGAATTCAAGTAACCATACCAGTAGTTCCACTGTCAGCAAGTGCGAAGAAGACACGAAATGTCAATGCTATCTAAAGGATTGTGCCATTAGGGTTGAGCCAAGCTTCATCTACGAAGACTCCGGTGACAACCCCTCTGGCTCACAACAGTGAGAAATCAGGAGGATCCTGGGGGGATATGGTTGAGGCGCAAATTGCGGAGATGACATGCACGAGCAAGGCACAATTGAGCCATAAAACAAGTTCATGGAGCAAAGTTGTTGGAGCAATATCAGATGAAGAGGGATTTGATCTGAATTGTGAGGATTCGAATGGGGAGAATGTAAAAATAACGATGGACTACATCAAGGGTGAATAGTATACTAGAAGTCAACACTAATATGTTATGTACTGGGATCTAATCCCGCACTGTCTATAATTGATGGGGATAAGATGATAAGGAAACTACCAAATGGAGATAAACAAATCTCAACAAGGAATGCATTTGCTATACTTGACAAGGAGGCCAAGGAATGCATTTGCTATACTTGACAAGGAGGCCAATGCAGGACACCCAATCCTGAACAAAACCAGCCCTTCTTGCCCTAAAGTAGGACTTGGTGTGATTGAACCAGGACATGGGAGGGGTGGGGGCAACTCCCTACCTAATGGATAAGTTACGCTTTTGGAATGTGAGGGGTCTTAACAAACTAGATAAACAGAGGGATATACATCTATTTATGCACAACAGTGGAGTTGGCTTGTTTGGACTCCTGGAAACAAAGATTAAAAGGATGAAATGTTGTGCTCAACTCAACATGCATGCCCAACTCACGCTGTACTACTCTCCAAAAGTGCAAGGTGAACAGCGTAACTCGATCAAAAATGATAGACACGGGCACACCGTGAAGACGGACGATCGTGCAGATGTAGATCTCTGTCAATCGCTCTGAAGAACAGGTTATTGCCACAGGAATGAAGTGCGCTGACTTGGTCATCCTGACCACAATAAACCATACCGCGTCGAACTTCCTCTGAGTCAGTGAAAGTCCAACAACAAAATCCATAGTGATACGCTCCTACTTCCATTCTGGAATCTGTAACTTCTTAAGCAAACCACCAGGTCTCTAATGCTCACACTTTACTTGCTGGAAATTCAGACATCGAGCTACATATGCCACTTTATCCTTCTTCATCCTCCTCCACCAATAATGCTGCCGCAATTCCTGATATATCTTGGCGGCACACGGATGAATAGAATATCGAGAATTGTGGTCCTCCATAAGAATCAACTCATGGGTGCATCTACGTTGGGCACACAAATACGACCTGCATCTACAAAACTCCATCATCTCCAACAGTAACGTGCTTGGCACCACCATGTCGCATTGTGTCTCTAAGGACAAGAAAATGAGGGTCATCATACTTCCGCTCCCGGATACGCTCAACACAAGGAAGACCGAGCGACTGTATAAGCTAGAACATGACTAGGATCTGAAACATCCAACCTCACAAACTGATTGGCCAATGCCTGAACATCTGATGCAAGCGGTTTCTCACCGACTGGAATATATGCAAGGCTTCCCATACTTGCTGCCTTTTTACTCATGGCATCATCCACAACATTGGCCTTCCCGTGATGATACAAGATTGTGATATTATGGTCTTTCAATACCTCCAACCAAATTTCACTGCTATCCAAGGGATCATGCAATTAGGGTTGAGCCAAGATTCATCTACGAAGACTCCAGTGACAACCCCTCAGGCTCACAACAATGAGAAATCAGGAGGATCCTGGGCATATATGGTTGAGGCAGAAATTGCGGAGATGACATGCATGAGCAAGGCACAATTGGGCCCTTAAACAAGTTCATTGAGCAAAGTTGTTGGAGCAATATTAGAGAAAGGGGGATTTGATCTCAATTGTGAGGAATTGAATGGGGGAAAATATCAAAATAACGATGGACGACATCAAGGATGAATAGTATACTAGTAGTCAACACTAATATGTTATGTACTAGGATATAATCCCTTGTTGTCTATAATTGATGGAGATAGTCTTACAAGGAAAATACCAATTGGAGATAAAGAAATTTCAACAAGAAATGCATTTGCTATACTTGACAAGGAGGCCAATGCAGGTAACCCAATCCTGAACAAAACCAGTCCTTCTTGCCCTAAGGTCGAACTTGGTGTGATTGAACCAGGACATGAGAGGGGTTGGGGAAACCCCTACCTAATGGATAAGTTGCAATTTTAGAATGTCAGGGGTCTTAACAAGCTATATAAATAGAGAGATATACATTTGT
The DNA here is from genome assembly GCA_005239495.1 of Nicotiana undulata. NCBI lineage: Eukaryota > Viridiplantae > Streptophyta > Magnoliopsida > Solanales > Solanaceae > Nicotiana > Nicotiana undulata. Next base: position 75,555 of record ML276686.1, read on the forward strand.
TTATGCACAACAGTGGAGTTGGCTTGTTTGGACTCCTGGAAACAAAGATTAAGAGGATAAAATGTTACGATCAACTCAACTTGCGCGCCCAACTCACTTTGTACTTCTCTCCAAAAGTGCGAGGTGAACTGCGTACTTCAATCAGAAATGATAGACATAGGCACACCGTGAAGATGTAGATCTCTGTCAATTGCTCTAAAGAATATGTAACTGCCACAGGAATAAAGTGCGCTGACTTGGTCAGCCTGTCCACAATAACCCATACCGCGTCGAACTTCCTCTGAGTCCGTGAAAGTCCAACAACAAAATCCATAGTGATACGCTCCCACTTCCACTCTGGAATCTCTAACTTCTGAAGCAAACCACCAAACCTCTAATGCTCATACTTTACTTGCTGGCAATTTAGACACTGAGATACATATGTCACTATATACTTCTTAATCCTCCTCCACCAATAATGTTTCCGCAAGTCCTGATACATCTTGGCGGCACCCAGATGAATAGAATACCAGGAATTGTGGTCCTTCTCAAGAATCAGGTCATGAAGTCCATCTACATTGGACGCACAAATACGACCATGCATCCTTAAAACTCAATCATCTCCAACAGTAACCCGCTTGGCACCACCGTGCCGCACTATGTCTGTAAGGACAAGAAAATGAGGGTCATCATACTGCCGCTCCCGAAAAGCTCAAACAAGGAAGACCGAGCGATTGTACAAGCTAGAACAGGACTAGGCTCTGAAACAACCAACCTCGTAAACTAATTGGCCAAATCTTGAACATTTAATGGAAGCAATCTCTCACCGACTGGAATTTATGCAAGGCTGCCCATACTTGTGTCACGACCCCAACCACCCCGATCATGATGGAGCCTATCGTGGAACTAGGCAAGCCTCAAAATTTTGAACATTTCGGTTTTCATAAAATAGTTAAATAGTAATACTCTTTTTCCCACAGAAATTTATAATTAGCAGAGTTAAATCCAAACTGAAATACTGAAATAAAATCCCAACGCTGGTTGTCACTAAGTCACGAGCCAAAACTAATACAATGTCTGAAATATAATAAGACAACAATTGTCTTGAGGATAATAAAAAAAATATACTAAAGGGAAGATAAGGAAAAAGAAGACGAGGATGCGATCGCCAGACAGCTACCTCGCAATCTCCGACTGAGGCTCCACGCCGAAATGGTCAACAACCGCTACCGGGACCTGAGGTACCTAGATCTGCACACAAGGTGCATGGGGTAATGTGAGTATACCAACTCAGTAAGTAACAAGCCCAAACTATGGGCTGAGAGGGACTGAACCTAATAGTTAACAAAGTGTAATCCGTACAGTAAAGTAGGCATGTTTTCTATTCAAGCGTTCAACACAGGAAGTAAAACAAATGCAAATATGAATAGTGGAACAATAATAAGCACAACATTGTATTGGTAAAAAAGAGCTTCACTCGTGTAATAATTGTGATGACTCAGCAATCTATGTGGAACAATGAAAACGAGACAACTAGACGAAACTTCATGAAGAGGTACAAGGCAAAGAGGCACGAAATAGCATATCCACGGGATAATCAGATACGATAATCTTAACCTAATTGAGAAGATGAAGAGGCGCGAGCAGGATGAATCCAGGCAGAATAAAGGGCAGATTCAGAGATCTTCAATTAATGATCCAAACGTTACATAACCTTCACGCAATAGTTACTGTTAATCATTGTAACATTACATTAGTGCCATTATTAGTCATTAATGCTCAATTACTGAAAAGGGCAGATGTTATATTAAGAAATTCCCTATATAAGGAAGTAAAATATAACTTGTACGGACAAATTCGAACTACTATTGTAATATACTTACTTTTTGCGCATTTTACTGCTTTCCAATTACATATTTACTTATAGTTATTATCTTATTCTTTGGTTATCAGAAACCCGTATTCTTCTTAAAATAACTTGGGCAAAGAATCTAATTCTTTGGTTAAACAAATTGGTTTCGTTACCGGGAATCTAATAATCTTTGTTTACTTTCAAACTACATTCTCTAAATTATGTCGAACGCCAATGACAATAATCAACAGAGAATTGGAACTCCAGTTCCATCACCTTCAGGAACCCCACGGGGTTCAAGGGAGCATTCCCCAGACAGATCCACGACTCAAAACAATAATAACAATGCAAATGAACAAACGGGAGAACAACATCAGGTGAAACAAATGGTTGGTGAATACGTGACTCAAGATTTACAAGCTTTCATGAGAGGATTACCAACTGCATCACCTGCGCCACCTCCTAGCAACACCGTAACTGTGGAAAACTCACAATCTGGATTAGCAAAATCAGGTAGCGGAGGCGCTCTAAATGATTCCCTTGAAGCGAGACCAGATATGTCCAATAACTCCGAATTACAATCTTTATTACAAACCTTACAGAAACAGGTGAAGAAACAAAATGATCGGATTGAGCAAATCCCTGGAGTACCAGTTCCAGACGCTCCGAGCCAGAAAAGAGAACAGGTAAAAACAAGTATGACCTTATATGGGACCTTAGGCGTGAGAAACTCGTCCCAGGTTTGAAAATGTCAAGTCAGAATAGAGACCATCAAATAGAGATACGGGCTCATCCTCGTCAAGATCCAGAAAGGATCGCGATGAATGAAGTAGAAGTAGTACAAGATTTGGAGACCACAACTTCAATGTAAGTACTTCTGAACTAATCATAGTACTGAGAAATATGGGCGATAAGGTTTGATGGCCCAAAGAAATGAGGTTGAACTCAAATAGAAGGAATCCAGACTTCTGGTGTGAATTCCATAACGATCATGGACACAAAACGTCAGATTGCAAATTTTTGCAAGGTGAGGTAGAACAATTATTAAAACAGGGCTATCTAGTAGAACTGTTTAGTGAAAAAGGTAAGCAGGCATACATAAAGAACTGACAAGAGCCCCCGAAACCACCATCTCCAAAGAGAACGGTGAATATGATACATGGAGGTGAGGAGGTAAACTGAGTAATCTGCAAAAGAACCACAAAATTCACAAGTACACGGGGGGAGCAGATTCGTGAAGACTTGGAAGCAGACAATATATCATTTGACGATGCAGATATCAACGGATTAATGCTTCCACACAGCGACGCACTAGTAATATCCCTACTTATATATGACACTAACATAAAAAGTGTGTTGATTGATCCAGGTAGCTCAGTCAATATCATTTTGTCGAGAGTTGTGGAAGAAATGCTAATAGAGGATCAAGTAATCCCAAAAGAACGAGCCTTATCCGGGTTTGACAACTCTACGGTCATAACAAAAGGAGAAATTGAGCTTAGCACCTATGCAGAAGGAGTAATAAAAAATACTAGATTCCAAGTCATTGATACTGACATGGCATGGCCTATAACGTAATCATGGGGAGACCATGGATCCATGACATGAAAATTGTTCCATCTATCTTACATCAGGTAATTAAGTTCCCTTCTGAATGGGGAATTCAATAGATTCGAGGCGATCAGTAAATCTCAAGGAATATAAATTTCGTAGCATACTCTAACAAAATGAAGAAGAGGAGAAATCAAAAGACGAAAGGTTCGTTCAAGAAGGTATGGAAACAATTGTTGTTCAAACAGGTACGGAAGCAACTGTTAATCAGACGGGTATAGGAGAAACTCTTGTTCAAATAGATGCGGAAGAAGGTAACCACGAGAAGGTAAACCAAGTCACCTCGGAAGAAGTATCAAAACATGCAGACCTGGATCTCATACCTGATGTCATTCAGGACCAGAAGAGGACGATCATATTAAAACGACTATGGAGGAGCTCGAAGCTATTCCACTATTTGAGCTGAAGCCCGAACAAAAATTCCACATAGGCATGAGGCTAAGCCCCAATAGAAGAGGTAAGTTAATTGAATATTTAAAGGCTAACGTAGATTGCTTTGCTTGGTCCCATTCAGACATGACATGTATTCCTCCGGAAGTGATGACTCATAAATTAAATGAAGATCGATCCTTCGTGCCTGTCAAGAAAAAGAAAAGAAAGCAAGGACCATTCAAGAACCAAGTGATTGATGAAGAGGTACATAAACTCTTGAAAATTGGTTCGATACGTGAGGTAAAATATCCTAATTGGTTAGAAAATACTGTAGTGGTGCCCAAAAAGAATGGTAAATGGAGGGTACGCGTAGACTACACTGATTTATATAAAGCATGCCCTAAAGATTCATTTCCATTACCGCACATAGATAAAATTATTGATGCCGCTGCAGGTCATGAATTATTAAGATTTCTAGATGCGTACTCTGGTTATAATCAGATTAAAATGGATCCCTCAGACGAGGAAAAAACTTCCTTTATTAAAAACAGGGGGACTTACTGTTTCAAGGTCATGCCTTTTGTCCTGAAAAATGCTGGAGCCACATATCAAAGGCTGGTGACCAAGATGTTCCAAGAACATCTGGGGAAAAATATGTAGGTATACATTGATGACATGCTGGTAAAATCAACACAAGAGAAAGATCACTTCCAACACCTTTCAATTACTCTCGAAATCCTGCGCAAGTATAACATGAAACTAAATCCAGAAAAAATACGCCTTTGGCGTAGAATCAGGTAACCTTTTGGGTGTCTTTGTATCAAATAGAGTAATAGAGGTAAATCCTTCTCAAATTAAAGCTATTGATGATATACCTAACAGACTTATGAGCAAAAAGGAAGTTCAACGACTAACAGGAAGAATTGCAGCCTTAGGACGATTTATTTCTAGGTCTTCAGAGAAGAGTTTTAAATTCTTCTCAGTTCTTAAAAAGCAGAATTAGTTCGAATGGACTAAGGAATGTCAACATGCTCTCAAAGATCTGGATGCCTATCTATCAAAACCCCTGTTGCTATCTAAGCCAAAAGAGTGGGAGAGGCGGTATGTCTATCTTGCCGTTGCAGAAATTGTCGTAAGTGCAGTACTGGTAAGAGAAGACAAAGGTAAACAATCTCCAATTTATTATATAAGAAAGTCTTTATTAGATGCTGAAACTAGGTACCCACATCTAGAAAAATTAGCCTCATCTCTAATCATGGCAGCTATAAAATTAAGGCCATACTTTCAATGTCATCCAATCACTGTTGTGACCTCATACCCGTTGAGAATTATTCTGCATAAACAAGAACTATCAGGAAGATTAGCTAAATGGGCAATAGAATTAAGCGAGCATGACATAATATATCAGCCCAGGACTGCAATAAAGTCTCAAATTTTAGCTGATTTCGTCGCTGATTTTAATACTAGCATAATCCCCCAAGTGGAAAAAGAGTTACAACTCTTTAATGGGGCTAATCCAGGAATATGGACCCTATTTACTGATGGCTCCTCTAATGTGAAAGGAGCTGGTTTGGAATTGCTTTAATACTACCTACAGGTGAAAACATACGACAAGCTATTAAATGTTATCCCATAACTAACAATGAAGCAGAGTACGAAGCTGTCATTGCAGGGCTTGAACTGGCACGAAAGCTCTCAATCGAGCAAATCGTGATCAAAAGTGACTCTCAACTAGTGGTGAACCAGATGCTGGGGACTTACACCGCTAGAGAGGCTCGGATGCAACAATACTTAGAAAAGGCACGAGACCTGGTGAGACAATTCCAGTCATGGAAAGTTATGCAAATACCCAGGGAGGAAAATGTAGAAGCGGATGCATTAGCTAACCTCACAGCAGTTGCGGAAGTAACAAATAAAGACAATACAATTGTCATACACCTATTTCATTCAGCAATCGATCAGGATAAAAATGAGGTAACATTTAACCATTTAACCTGGGATTGGAGAAACGAAATTTTAAACTTTTTGCAGAATGACATCGTACCTGAAGACAAGAAAGCAGCTCAAGCGCTTCGCCGAAAAGCTGCACGTTACTACCTAATTCGTGACACATTATACCGCAAAATGTTTGGGGGTCCCTTAGCTAAGTGCCTCGGACCCAATCAAACAGAGTTCGTTATGAAGGAGGTGCACGAAGGACACTGCGGAAACCACTCAAGAGCAAGATCCTTAGTTAAAACCCTAATCGGAGCAGGGTATTATTGGCCCAAAATGGAAGAAGAGGCCGATCGTTTCGTGGCTAAATGCGACAAATGTCAACGATTTGGTAACAACATGCATCGACCGGCGGAGCTACTTCACCCAGTAATGTCGCCATGGCCATTCATGAAATGTGGTATGGACATAGTGGGACCCCTTCCCCAGCTAAAGGAAAGGTACGGTTCTTACTCGTATTAACTGATTATTTTACAAAGTGGGTGGAGGTAGAAGCTTTTAAACAGGTGCAAGAAAAAGAAGTGAAGAGCTTCATATGGAGAAATATAATATGCCGCTTTAGAATATCGAAAGAAATTGCATGTGACAATGGCCCACAATTCATAGGCTCACAAATCACAGAATTCTTCGAAAGCTGGCAAGTCAAAAGAATCAATTCATCACCATATCATCCCATAGCTAATGGGCAAGCAGAGTCAACCAACAAAGTCATCGTTAACAACCTGAAGAAACGGTTGGAAAGAGCCAAGGGAAACTGGCCAGACGAACTACCAGCAATATTATGGGCTTACAAGACTAATGCAAAAAACGCTACAGGAGAGACTCCATTCGCGCTTGTTTACGGAGCAGAAGCTTTAATCACAACAGCAACGGAAGAAACGAACAACGACGGGTTGAAGACCAACCTGGATTTGCTCAAACAGAGAAGAGAAGTTGCACTAATACGTATGGCAGCCCAAAAACAAATTATAGAGCGATAATACAACAGAGAAGCACACCTCAGATATTTCAAAATCAGGGACTTCCTCAAGAAAGTCTTCCAATCAACGAAGGAAGCTGGTGTAGGAAAACTAAATCCAAATTGGGAGGGACCTTACAAAGTCCGTGGCATTGCTGGAAAGGGCGCTTATGAGCTCGAGGCTATGGACGGAAGAATACTACCAACTAGTTGGAATGCTATTCATCTGAAGAAGTAATACTTCTAAGTAAAAGGAATACCCCCGGTCAGGTATCATTACGTTCGATAGTTAAAATTATACTAACCGTTTAAATGATAGGCAAAAAGCTAACCCATCACCAGATGATGATATTAGACCTGCAAAGACATGAGGAAGTAAATGATTTCCCGGTCTAGGGTTACAACTTTTTGATGGACGTTTTAAAGGGTTAAACAGTCATCATCTAAAAACTATATACCTTCGAGTCCCGTACGTTTTTGCTTTTCAGGAAAAGGACCACAAGGAAGGAATAATCAAGTGCTCGAGATTTTATCTTTCAAAGCTTAAAAACTTGGGGGACTATACAGTATGGAGGGCAAAGATGAAGCAAAGAAGACTATCAAAAAGTCAAAGCTCAAGCCTAAAGATCCATCTTCCCAACAAGTCAAGTACTTTGAGCAGAATAAAAAAGAGCCAAAGACTCAAAATACAAAGCCTAATTCAAAAACCTGAGAAAACATATTCGTAAATGTAAATGAATGTTTCAAAACCATATTCGTAAATATAAACGAATGTTCAGGTTAAAGGCAAAATATTAGTTACGGGTAAAAATGCACATCTTTGTACTTATTCAAAAACTGTTGTAACAGAAAACAATTACGGATGAAAGATCATTATCCTTGTACTTATTCAGAAAATTGTTGTGAATGAAAATAGTTACGGATGAAAAAGCATTACCCTTGTATACATTTAAAAACTGTTATCAATAAAAACAGTTATGGGTAAAAGTTCATACCCTCGTATTTAAAATTGTTATAAACGAAAACAGTTATCCCCTTGTACTAATTAAAAAAACTGTTACAAGATAAAAACAATTACAAGTGCAAGTTTATATCAAATCTGTTAAAAGAAAACAGTTGCAAAACGAGTTATACACAAACACATGTGAAATGTTATGAAAGTTCAATGCAAAAACTTTCTAAACATTATTAAAAGAAAAACATGTGAAAATTCCTATCTCTCTTTTGTATATTTACACCATTATGAAGTTGAGACATCTTCTTCATTAAGTGTCGATCAAAAAGGGTCCTCTTTCATAAACCGTGCCTATTACGAAAATGTACAAATAATATGAGCATTTTATAAATGCAAAAATCATAGGTAAACCGAAAACCTCAAGAATAAAACATGCAAAGACTTTAAAAGTGAAACAAAAACTCAAAGGAAACTAAAGTCATGTTGATATTGATATATTAACGGCAAAATAAACTAAGTATTAACTTAGTCTAAGCCGTATTAATTTTTACATTGGTTGCCCCTAAGTTGTCAGTTGGGGACTTACGAAGGATCCAAACTTTACCCTCAATGGGACTGGGGGTAACCACCAATTGATACAAAAAAAGAAAAAAAAGAGAACCAAGTTCTTAAACGTTTTCAGAAGGGGGGTTGTCTTCATTGGGAGAAGGAGCAACTTGAGATGAAGAGACACGAGCAGCAGGGACCTCAACCTCTGGGGAAGAAAGATTTTGACTTTGCTGAGACTTTTCAATGGTCTCTTTGGTTTTAGCAATTTCGGCTTCCAAGTCAAAACCCTCTTGGCCCATTTTCGTCAATGTGTCAAGATAGGAGTTCAGATAAAGCCAGCTAACATCGACGACTGCTTTGTCTTCAATAGTTCCATAATCTTTCTCCCACAGTTCAACTTCATCTCTTAACTCATTCCTTTCAGCCACGGCAGCATCATGTGAGGCCTTTAAAGGAGCGAAGGACCTTTCCAGAAGTTGGACCTTCTCCAAAGAGTTACGGAGATCTTCATGGGTTTGAGTGAGCGATTGAACAAGTTCACCAGAATACTCCTCCTTCTAGTCCAATAAGTCCTTCAGGATCCTAATCTCCTCAGACGCACGAGAAAGCTGCTTTGCAAATGAAGACTTTAAAACACTCTTACCTTGCCTGCCTGGTTCGAAGACGCCTTCTCAACGGCCAATTCTGTTGCCATTACCCTAACTTGCTGCTACAAGGTACACTTTTCTTCCTAAACTGCCTCCTTTTCAAGTTCCAAACTCTCGTGCTGCTCCTTCCAATTATCCTCCTCGATACGGAAATCCCTTGCTGCCTGCTCCGTTTGGGAAACCCTCTTCATTAACTCTGTGCCTACAAGATTAATCTACAAAAGGAGATAAATTAGTTACAGTAAGAATGTATACGAATACATGCAAAGGAGAGAAAATTTTACCTTTAAAGAAGAGTGCACAATCTTATTTACCCAAGCAAGGGAACCATGTCTTTCCAGCTTAGCTTTCTCAGTCGGACCTATCAATGGTTTCAACCATACATCATCCTAGCCCGACATTTTGAAGAGGCTGCTCGCTGCTGGAACCTCTATCACCACATGCTTCATCCCCTCCTGGTGGAAGACCCTACTTCTACGTCAGAAGGCACGATAGCGGGGATAGATTAAGAAGCCACAAGCAGAGAAGTCTGAGAGGCAGAAAAAGCCATGGGAGCAGAAACTATAACAGGAGTAATTGAGGGAAGTTCTTTAAAAGTAGGAGGAGAGAAAACAACAAGGGGAGCTTCCTCAGCAATGGTATCAAAACCTTCACGGAACAGGAGATCAACGAATTCACAAACAAGAGAGGGAGTTGCATCCTCGGGGGCAGACAGTTCAGATTCAGGCATGATAGGGTCAACGACAGGTGCAGACTCGTTGTCGGAGACCACCTTCCTCCTACGTGACCTGTGGACTAGTGAACCCTTCTCTTCCTTCTCCTCCTCTAAGGTCCTGGACCCACTTGCTTTTCTTTTTGATGAAGAGGAACCAGAAATGATCTCCTGGGCCTTTGCCAGGGACAACTTCGGAACAGACACAACTGCAGTAGAAACTCCACGAGCAGGAAACCCTACCAAATGAAAGGGATCAAATAAAGCTCAAAAGAGGTAAGAAGTAAAAATATGAAACTTTGCTTACCGTGAGTCTTAACTTTCCAACCAAACCTCCTAGAGAGGTATTTCCACGAATGATGTTCTAACGGAGCAATCAACAAGAGTTTTTTCTACCCAATCGCGGAAACCGAAGACACTCTCAACGGTTCCCATGATTGATGCAAAGAAGAAAAACAGTTACGGTATTGATAAAATATCAAAAACAAAAGGAAAGGTATATGAGAAAAACTGTACTCACGTGCAAGATTCCACTTCTCAGGGAAGGGAAGATTTTCTTCACCTACTAAACCAGCAGTAGGAACAGCAACATACCAGAGGTACCACCCTCGGTCTTTATCATCATCAGGAATAACTAACACCCTTTTACTCCTAGCCGCAAGAGTAAACACTCTTTGGCGGAAAAATATCAGAGAATAGAGGTGAATAAGATGATAAAAAGTAAAGGGGACCTAAGCTAAATTGGCCAAATATCTAAGGAATGCGACAACTCGCTACACTAGAAGACCGACTTGTCCCAAACAAACTTGGAAAAATCGACAAAACTCGATAATAACGGGGTCGATAGGAGGCTTGAATCCTAATGTGAAAGGATAAGTATAAACAAAAGAATACCTAGTCTTGTAAGAGGTTATTCTTTGATTACTATTGGGAACAACAACAGGAAAATCAGGCTTTCAATACAGTCCCTGTGTACGAGAGATATTAAACCCTCAGTTATTTGGGTAGGGTACACATCATCACCGTGGAGAGAGGACATTGAAGAAAGCTATTCTTTTAAGGCCTGACTATCCATAGCAAAAGAAAACTCCGCATGTACTATCTCGTCAACCCTCGGTTCATGCAAAGGTTCATTGTGTTCTTTACCTTTTGATGAAGATCTAGAAGCCCTAGCCCTTGGGGAAGATAAAGAAATGGCAGACCTAGAAGAAGATAGTGGAGTAACGTGACAAGAAGAGGGACCCCTGGGAGGAGTAGAACCTAAACTCCTAAGCCTACTTCCTCTCCTACTCCGTGTTGGAGCAGAAGAAGGAGTCATATCATCTACATTAATGACTCTCTTAGATTGCTGGTTTGAAGAAGACATATTTACAAAGACAAAGAATTTGCAAACGAAGAATGAAGGTTAGAAGTTTTTCGTAAAAGTAAAGAAAGGAAAAGGGGTATTTATACTCGAAGACAACTGTAAAAAAATGGAAAAAACAGTGATGTGATAGTCATAATTGAAGCTGTCACTTCGTGACTGATGCAGCCGCAAAAAGCCCTAAAAGGCGCCGAACAATTACAGAACCAACCCGAGAATGCCACGTGGCACGGGCATTAAATGGAAGTGACAAGCGACACTTGCATTCAGAGATGGATGCAATGTTACGAGTGAAGCGGCGACAAAAACTTCCCGCCATCAATGAGTATCCACTTACCAAGTATTAATCGATAAATAAATCGTAAGTGAGGGGACTATCTGTATTGGTAAAAAAGAGCTTCACACGTGTAATAGTTGTGATGACTCAACAATCTATGTGGAACAGTGAAAACAAAACAACTGGATGAAACTTCATGAAGAGGTACAAGGAAAAGAGGCACGGAATAGCATATCCACGTGATAATCATATACGAGAATCTTAACCTAATAGAGAAGATGAAGAGGCGCGGGCAGGATGAATCCAGGCAGAATAAAAGGTAGATTCGGAGATCTTCAATTAATGATCCAAACGTTACATAACCTTCACGCAACAGTTACGGTTAATCATTGTAACGTTACATTAATGCCATTATTAGTCATTAATGCTCAATTACTTAAAAAGGCAGACGTTATATTAAGAAATTCCCTATATAAGGGAGTAAAATATAACTTGTAAGGACACATTCGAACTACTATTGTAATATACTTACTTTTTGCGCATCTTACTGCTTTTCAATTACAAATTTACTTACAATTATTAGCTTATTCTTTGGTTACCAGAACTCGTGTTCTTCTTAAAATAGCTTTGGCAAAGAATCTAATTCTTTGGTTAAACAAACATGTCTCTAAATGCCAATGCACAATATGCATGAAATGTACCATGTACTCCCACTCTCAAGTGCACAACCACTCGGTACCGCATATGGCCATCCGGCCCAGGGATATCCATCCCGGAATATGCTCGATGATGACTATGTAGTCACTCGGTACCGAGGAAGAAGGGTAATCCAACCATACGAAGAAATCCATCTCCGGGTATCAACACTTTGAAAAAATCCATGCCCAGGGAAATCCATCCCTCAATATCATCTGCGCTCACTGGGGTGTGTTACAGACTCCGGAGAAGCTCCTATAGCCCAAGCGCTATCATAATTATCAATATATCTGCTACGACGTGCAACCCGATCCCATAACCGTCACTCATCATTAGGCTCTCGGCCTCACTCAATCATCACTCTCCAGTCTAACACACAATGGCTCACAATGACATGAAACTAGTCCGAAACAATAATATGACGTGCCAAATAGTAATATCTGAGACTGAGACATGATATTATATGCATGATTAGGACTGAGTGCAGAATATCAATAGAGCTAATGAGATGACAGTTAGAAACGACCACTTGGGTCCCAACAGTACCAGCCTGAAGCCCTAACAGGATATCTAGCATTATTTACAACACATTTGCTTAATCATGTAATAAAAGCACGGATAATCAACAAGAAAGAATCACTAAGCGGTTCCATGGGATGAACCAGGCCACATTTCTCACCGTGAGAACCCGCACGCCCGTCACTTGGCATGTGCGTCACCTCAATACTAATCAAATAACATGTAGCTTGGGGTTTCAAACCCTCATAACCAAGTTTGGAAGCGTTACTTACCTGAATTAAGCCAAACACTACTCCACAATGTCCTTGCCGCTCGACTCGGCCACAAATCGCCCCTAATCTAATCAAAATCAGTATATTATCATTAATATATGCTAAAGGAAGGAAGCCCACATGAAAATTATCAAATTAAATCACAAATCCCGAAATTGGCCAAACCCGACCGCCGGGACCACGTCTCATAATCCAACAAAAATTACAAAACTAGAAACCTCTTTCACTCACGAGTCCATTCATACCAAATTTACCAAAATCCGACCTCGTTTGACCCCTCAATTCCTCAAATTAAACTCTCCAATTTCAAGCCCTAATTTCCCTAATTTTCACCCCTAATTTCTACAATTTTCATGCTTAAATAACTGAAATTTATCATAGATACGAGTATTAAGTTAAAAAATCTTACCTCAACGAATTCCTCCTTGATTCCCTCTTCAAAAACCTCCAAAAGCTTCAAAAACTGAGTGAGAAATGTGATGAAATGCCCAACATTATCGAAGTCCACAATTTATACTTTCTGCCCAGCATTTTCGCACCTGCGGTCCCAGGCACGCACCTGCGGTCCAATGGTCCGCATCTGCGGATCTCACTTACTCCCCCCATTCTGAAACTGCGCTAACTTCCTAGCACCTGCGGGCTCGCAGGTGCCCCCTCTTCGCATCTGTGATAAAGCCCCAGGCTCTCTTCTCCGCAACTGCGGTTCTTCACCTTACCAGCGACCACCACACCTACGCTCCCCCTTTCGCAGCTGCGGAACACCAGAAACAACAACACCAGCTGCTTTCTTCCATTTCCAAACTTCCCGTTAGCCATATGAAATAATCCTGAGGACCTCGGGACCTCAACAAAAAACACCAATAGGTCACATATCAATACACGAACTTAGTCGAACCTTCGGAATGCCCAAAACAACATCAAAACACTGATTTAACCTCGAATTCAAGCCTAAGGATTTCTAAACTTCCAAAATTCGCCAACGATGCTGAAACCAACCAAACCACGTACGAATGACCTGCAATTTTGCATACACATCACAAATAACACTACGAACCTATTCAAACTTCATGAATTCCATTCCCACCCCGATATCTAATTTTCCACTGCCAACCGAAAATCGACAAATTTCCAGTTTCGTCAATTCAAGCCTAATTCTACCACGGACCTCCAAATTATATTCCGAACATTCTCCTAAGTCCAAACACCTAACGGAGATATCTGAACCATAATAACCCTAATCTGAGACCATTTACTCATAAGTCAACTTCTGGTTGACTTTTCCAACATAAATTCCAAATTAAAAGACTAAGTATCTCATTCCCCTCCATACTCACCCCAAACCCGAATCAACCAACCCAATGCAATATAATAAGACTGAACAATACATAAAGAATCAGAAATGGGAGAAACAGAGCTATAACTCTCGGAACCACCGACCGGGTCGTTACATCATCCCCTCTTAAACAAACGTTCATCCTCGAACGAGTCTAGAAACATACTTGGAGTCTCAAACAGGTGTGGATATTTGCTCCGCATCTCCTGCTCGGTCTCCCAGGTGGACTCCTCCACCGACTGCCCTCTCCACTACACCTTGACTGAAGCTATATCCTTTGACCTCAACCTTCGAACATGTCGATCCAAAATTGCCACCACCTCCCCTATCCTCTAAAGCACCTCAAAAGGCCCAATGAACCGGGGACCAAACTTTCCCCTCTTCCCAAACCGCACAACACCCTTCATGGGTGAAACCTTCAGCAGAACCTTCTGCCCAACCATGAAGGATACACCACTGACCTTCCTGTCTGCATAGCTCTTCTGCCAAGACCGCGCCATGCGAATTCGCTCCTAAATAAACATCACCTTATCTAAAACATCCTGCACCAAATCTGTACCCAAGAGTCTAGCCTCACCTGGCTCAAACTAACCAACCGGAGATCTACACCTCTTCCCATATAAAGCCTCGTATGGAGCCATCTAAATACTCGACTGATAACTATTATTATATGAAAACTCCGCGAGTGGCAGAAACTGGTCCCATGAACCCCCAAAATCAATGACACAAGTGCGCAACATGTCCTCTAATATCTAAATAGTGCGCTCGGACTGCCCGTCCGTTTGAGGGTAAAAAGTTGTGCTGAACTCAATCAGTGTACCCAACTCCACCCTCCAAAACTGCTATGTGAACTGAGTGCCTCTATCAGAAATAATGGAAACTAGGATTCCATGCAGACGAACAATCTCTCGAATATAAATGTCGGCTAACCGCTCCGAAGTGTAAGTAGTACCAACAGGAATGAAGTGCGCGGACTTGGTCAGCCGATCCACAATAACCCAAATAACATTGAACTTCCTGGAAGTCCGTGGGAGCCCAACTACAAAGTCCATGGTGATCCGCTCCCACTTCCACTCCGGAATTTCTAATCTCTGAAGCAAGCCACCCGGCCTCTGATGCTCATATTTAACTTGCTGATAGTTGAGACACCGAGCTACAAACCCAACTATATCCTTCTTCATCCGCCTCCACCAATAATGCTGTCTCAAATCCTGTTACATCTTTGCTGCACTCGGATGGATGAAATACCGCGAGCTGTGGGCCTCCTCAAGAATCAACTCTCGAAGCCTATCTACATTCTTTACAAGAAATCTTTCTTTTAGTGGCGATATTTAGTAGCGACTTTATTTATTGCTACAAATAGTACATTTATTGTGGCAACTTTAAAATTCGTCACAGAAGACAATTTTTTAGTAGCGACTTTCTTAGGTCGCCTCTAATATATGCCACTAAATACTGAATTTTCAGTTCCCGCTATTAACAAATATTTGGCTCTAACGTTTTAGGAGCGACTTGAAAAATGTCGCCACTATAGGTCTGTTGTAGCGACTGGGTCGCTACTATAATTAAAAGAAACGATAACTTAAATTAACATAAATAAAAAGAAGCATACAAAGCAAATTAAAAACTAGTTTAATGTGAATAGAAGCAGACGTCTTCTGCAACTTCTTCGTCTCTCTCTCTCTCAAGTCTCAACAAAAGGGGTTCTCCCAAATCTTATATTCCCTCAAATCTCTTAAATCTATCCTCAAATTACAAATGTAAATCGAGACCCAGAGCCCTAATCAGAAATTGTATTTTGAATTAGGTATGCGTTTGAATCCAAATTTTTTTTGGGTGGTACATGCAGCTAGCAAGAATGATTATTTCTATAATTTCACCTTTAATTTCTTTGACCCATTTGAAAATATACAGGAATCTGAAGTAATTTTTGTTGAACATCCATAGCCTAAAGCCCTTCTCAGTGTCGACTGTTCTTTCGCTGGGTAAGTCGAAAGCTTTTTTAAGTTTTTTAGAGCTTTTGGTGATTACATAATTGGTATTCCAGTCAAAATCCTGACCTCTTATCTCTCCCTCTCTCTTTGAAAATCCAGATCTAGAGTTGAAGATGGAAGAAGAAATGGTGCAAGCGATTTGGCTTCAAAAATTTAAAAAGAACGATTTGCCTTCTGAGCATCGCGAAGCGGCCTTGTGTTATTTCCGTTCATTTCCTCTAAGATTCGTAAGTTGCAGAAGGTTCTTTCCTTTTTGCATTTCTTGCTTTCTAGTATTTTATTTCTCATAATTTCCTCATTTATACTTGTATGTACATGTAGTTATGATCTGTGAAGTTACTTTCCTGTTTTATTTGTGTTCTTTAGCTATCTTGCATTGATTTGGGTTGAATCTGACGAACATAATGAGGTTTTACTTTTCTTCATTTGGTCTTCTTTTCAATTATATTGTTGTGCTTTAAAATTATGCAAAGGGTAATCAGAATTAAAGATGAGGAAATAAAATATTATCGTTTTTGGTAAGTAAATATTAAATTGTAGAATGTTTTCTCTGTTTTTTATCTTTTTCTTTTCCTGTAGATTTATGTTATAGAATAATTTTAGTGGCTCGAGGGGAAAACTTTTGGATTTTTAATGTTGTATTGGAGGCGTATTATACTCGATAAGTGCTTCTTTGAGTTTCCGACCTGGCTAAACTCGCCATAGGTTTTCTATATTCCTCTTTATCCTCAACTTCTCCATTCAGAGAAAATGTAAAATGCCAATAAAAAATAAACTCTATTACTTAGTTTTTAACAATTGGAATGGAGATTAGGAGTTCTTGGGTTTCTTATTCCCTTTTTCGTTTGGCATCTGATTGGCTTTCTTTCCATTGCTAATGGTATTTTCACCGAAAGTAGTTCAATTCTTGTTTCCTGTAAGTGACTCAGATTAAGGTGGTTATTGGCCTAGTCTAATTTGATTCATGATATCTTTCTCATTGCCTTGAAGAAGTGCAAAGAATAAGTTGTTGAACCTTGGGGTGCAATTACGTTATATGTTCTTTACTTTTGTAAAAGTTACTTTATATTTGTAGATGATGGAACTTATGCCATAATTAGAAGAATCTCTCAATTCTGTTTATGACGAATCTTTAACATATAGTCCTTGTCGCGACTCCAATTGACAATTATCTAGAGGAGTGATTGCCAAGAAAGCAACTACCATGCTCCGAATGTTTGTCAATTGGTTGAGCATAAGAGAGGTGTTTCCTGCAAAAGAACAAACAATGTTAGAAAAGAAGTGAGCATTTCTGCTCATTTTCTTGGTTATGTTGTTCCTAGTAGGTTCTTGGTTGTTTGGTTGGGGGTTATTGAGTTTATGAGAAGAAAACATTGCTCCTAGGTTCTTGTGGGTTCTAGGAGCAGTTCTGAAAGCTGGGCAGAAGAAAGGTGGGGATTTTTTGCCTTGCATCATGTAGAGGTTATTGTTAGGATGGGTTTTTTGTATTTGTTGTTGGGATGATGGAAGTTATTGGTTGATATGGAGGTGTTTGGCAGGTGTGTTGAGTTGTTATGGTTGTTATGCTGGTGAGTGAGCAAGGACTGGTGCTGGGGAGTGAGGTGGATTGTTATAGTGTGTGTGATGTGTCCTACTTTGGTCCATTGATCTGCCCTCGATAGATTGAACAACAATGTTGTTACAGTCACAATCTGTGGGGAGGCCAATAGACTATGTAGAATCTTATTGATGGAACCTGCAAGAAAGAAACAAAGGTTAGAAAAAACTGTCTGGACCATGGAGTTATTGTTCGAGACAGAAAATTTTTGGATTTCTAATTGAGCTCTCAAAGGATCAGAAAGGTTAGCCATAGCCATGAGAGAGTGGTGAAGTTGGTCAGGGCTGTGAGCTCATGGCTAAGTTTAGAGAGGGAGTCAGCTGGGCAATTAGCCTCTCTGTACACATGTGAATCAACTATCATTATAGACAAAGATTCTAAAGCACTAGACCTAAAAGAATGTGAATCAACTATCATTATAGACAAAGATTCTAAAGCACTAGACCTAAAAGAATGTGAATCAACTATCATTATATATTTAATGTTAAAACCAAATATCATCATTCATGCCTTCTGCGAAATTATCACACCTTATATTACTACTAGAGTAGTATTTAATGTTAAAATCAAATATCCTTCATTTTTATAGTATAAGGAGGTTCCTTTCAGAGATAAAAACTGTGTTCCTATTGTCCTTGTCTTATGTCTCTATTATTTTCCACATGGGTTTTAAGGATTTCTGCCTCTGAAGTTTCCAAAAATTGGTAGGGATTCTACTCTTGACCTTTCTCTCAAAGTTTCTCATTTCTTGGCTTTTTTGATTTTCTTTATAAAACTATTATAGGCATTTTCAAGAAATGTTTATGTGGGGATTGAGTTAGCACATGATGACCTCAAATGATATTTAGATAATTTAAAGATTTGTTTAACAGTCATGGAATTGTTTGATGTGATATGTTTTTCTTGTTAAATTATCTTTGCCAGTTTGTATTGATTGTAAAGGTTAACAGATTTTTTATATGTTTCGTTGGGGGTGAAAAAGCAAATATGTAGTGAGCTGGGCATTGGACAAATTTGTGCCTGAAGGAAAGGTTTGCTTCAAGTTGTTACATGTACATCCGTGCATAACTGGTGTGCTAACTACCATTAAGTTTTTTCTCTTCAATGTTTTGTTTCAAATATTGATATATCCAAAGCTTTCTGGTGTATGACAACTCGTTAGCATATGCCTTTTTCTAGCAATTTATCATTGCAGTGATAGTTAGGCAAGAGTATATAATATTCTTTTTAAGTCCAGTGCTTTAGATTCCTTGTCTATAATGATAGTTGATTCACGTTCTTTTAGGTCTAGTGAATCAACCATAATATTTCTAAGATTCTACTTGGTCGGTTCTGGTAGTTAATGAAAAATCATGCATTAAGACTTGGAATGCTGGCATTGTTGAAGCGGTGAACAAAGTTATGTATTTTCCTAATCAGCTTACATGAAAGTAAACTTCTCTAGTGAGCTCAATTGAATTGTTTTCGTCTCTGTTTCACTTTTAGAGTTTCTCTTAAAAGTTAGTGTACATTTCTGGTGCATATGGATCTACTTCTAATTATTATTGTATTTGATGTTGGTGGCTTTTCCTACTTAGCCCTTTTGATATAAGAGGTTCTTTTCCTAATTAGATTATACAAATAGTTAAATTGTGTGTGATCACCCCTTTTACTACTAACATTAAATTATGAGATTGTCAAAGTAATCATGTATTTTTTTAATAGCAGGGACAAGATTCTTAAACAAACACAAGAGGCGTTAACCAAGGAGGATTACGAAGACACCTAATATTCTACTTTTTATTTTTTGTCGTATGTATATGCAACAATGATAATGAATAGTGAATATTATGTAGTATGTATTTAACTAATTTTTATTTGGGAAAGAATTTATAATATTTGACTTGAGATATGTTTTTATTGGTTGTTGAATAATTCCTGATTCTTTAAATATTGGTAGCAATTTGATTGAAATGTATTAGAATTTGGCCATTGTAGTTGTTGAAAAAATAGGTTTTTAGTGGTGACAGAACCTTGCCGCAAAAGTAATTAGTATTTATGGCAATAAAAGTTGACACTAAACCTCAAGCTATTGTAGCGACAAGCGTTGCTACTGAAACTATAAAGGTTATAGTGGCGACTGAAGTCGCTACTAATTGTAGTCATGCAGTGGCGACCTTCCTAAAATTTGTTCTGTGAAACTCTTTTTTGTGGCATATTTATTAACTATTTGTAGCGACTATAGTAGCTACAAAATGTGTCTTTTGTGGCGACACCAATGAGTCATCACAAAAAACATTCAATAACGGTTGTACTTGCAGCAACCTTAAGGTCGCTACTATATGTCTTTAGCAACGACTTTGTGGGCTTTTGTAAAGATTTTTGTCGCCACTAAAAGTCTGATTTCTTGTAGTGATTAGGCACGCATATCCGGCCATGCATCCTCATCACGCCATCATCATCAATAGTCGCATCCCTGACATCACCTCGCCGGACCCTATCCTGAAGAACGAGAAAGTGTAGGTCATCATATTGGCACTCCCTGATACGGTCATAAAGAGAAGACCTGGAGACTACGCAAGCAAACACCCGACTAGGCTCCGATATATCCAATCTCAAAAGTTGGCCATGTTGATACCAAAGTTTTCCCTATAATATTTTTTAAAATGCACACATACTTTCAAAACTATGCATTAGCATCAATTAATATTTTTTCCATAATTTCTACATTTTAAAGGATTTTTAATTAATTTATCACAATATTTTATTATATGAATAATCATTAACTACACTATAAATAATTTTATAACAATTTTTTATGATTTAATTTTGCTATTTATATTTATACTAAGTTTTAATTATTTCACAAATAGTCACATTTATATTTTTTGGGTTATAATTACAATAACTTTGCGATTATAGCCCATGTATGCATTATTATATTATTTTACCAAAAAATAGCTTGTTGCATTTTTAAAATACAGAGTAACTGTTTTAAAACATTTCCATGCATGAAAACTATTTTTTATAATCCGTTAATTATTTTTTATAACTTATTTTTATCAATTAATTGGGTATTTAACAAATAACCCTCTTTAATTTCTTTAATTTTCGTACCTAACCCTTTTAATACCAGCTCCAGACCCCTTAATAATACCAACCCAATTCACCTTAAGACCAATCTGCACCTACCCGACCCAAACCCCCCATCAAATCGTGACCGTTGATCTTTTAGATCAACGATCCACATTAAACCTTACCATTTTAATTCCTAACCCAACCATAACCCCCTTCACTTCTATACTTCTCCCTTCATTGGTTCCCTAACCTCTCCAGTTCTCTCTCAACTCACCTCTAACCCTAATCTCCATCACCGGCGAAAAGCTCCTATCTATGGGTATTCTGAGCATTCTCCGACCATTACCCGCCTTCTTTACCTCCTAGCTGTTGGATTACATTGATCATTGAGAAAAGATCCAACCTGTTCTTGCCTGAAACTTGTTTACTGACCTACTTAAGGCCATTCTCGTTTATGAGTATGGGTTTCCTCTTATGTTAGTGCGAATCCATAGTTTTTGACCGATTTTCTTTTACCTCTACTGTTTATGAAAATCCTAGTTTCATTAGTCTTTGAATATGTTCAGATCTTCGTAGATCTGAAATGATTCGAGTATTATTGGGTGTTTTCCTTTGAAAATCTTTTGTTCTAGTTAATTGCTTCGATTTTATTCACTCTTTCTGAAATTAGGGTTCGTCCCAGACTTTTCTTCAAAGGTTTTCCTAACTTTTAAGTGTTTAAACTAAGTATTCTTCACTATCTTGTCTGATTCTCATGTATATTCTTCAATCCTAGATGTTTCTGTTTGTTATATTGATTTCTTCAATTTTGTTATGTTATTATGTTTATTTCTGTGAACCAGTCTTATTAACTGATTCTATTTAGGGATTTGAATGATTTTCCTGTTAAATCCAGTATTCTTTGGTATTTTCTGCTTAATTGATTTGTATTAAGGATTCGAACCAGTTTTCCTGTTGAACTGTGAGATTTTACTTAATTGACTTCTATTTAGGGAATTTGAATAATTCTGCCTTGTTAAAATCAGTATTTGCTGAGATTTTTACTTGTTTTCTTATTTGTGACCTTAATTGATTCTACTTGCCTTAATTAATTATCAATATGGTTTGGAATTTTACTGACTCCCTATATGGTCCGATTTTGATTTACTTCCTTAATTGAACCTCAGTTCGGACTGTTAAAGGGGTTTTTTCCGGATTTTATCTAGTGGAATTGATTGGCTGATTGACTCATATTGATTGAACAGTGATTTCTTTTACCGTATTTGTTTACTCCCTAAATGCTATATATATACTCTCACTCTGCCTCTTAAACACACGAACAATAGTTCAAACACACACACACAAAACTTTACTCTCATCTATCTCTCCCTTTGCTACGTGTGTTCATTGATTGTCTAGTCGGCTGAAAGCCAAGGCTAGACTGTTGATATCCTGCCTACTGTACCTTCTGCTTTGCTTCTCTTAATTGGTATGTTTCTATCTCTAATGTTATTATGAAGTTCAAACCTATATGATCCTCTGTTGCTCTATGTCTGTTAAATCCATGTCTCTCCTGCACTAGGTTAATTGCTTATGTATTTAAATTCTATATTCTTTCATGTTTACTGCTTTGATCAGCATGCTTAAGTTTCACTCTTTATTGTTCATTGTTTTAATCAGCATGCCACTTCTTCTTAAGTATTCAATATTGCCTTAAAACATTCTGCTTACTTTGTGTCTAAGACTCTTGTCTTCCCCTGTCATATACTCCAACTAGTATGGCTACTTTGTCTAATTGAATTATTATTTTCCTTGGCCCTTCCTGTATTACTCAGCATGACTACCTAGACCTATGTCTCACTTTGATTAACCAACATGTTTATTGCAGTTCTTAAATCTTGTGCTTTCTTGTCTCTTGCCTTAAGTTAGTATGCTTACCCTATCATTAAGTATGACTGTCAGACTTGAGTGATTCCTGTTTAGACCTTAAATCAGTATGTCCTAGTGAATTGTTATATATCACTTCCTGCTCTATGTCCCAGTTAATTAGCATGATTGCCTTCACCCTGTTACTATGTGCTCATAATTCAGGATTCTGTGCTCCCAACCCCATGCTCCCCCTTTGTGTTACTGTCTGTACTCAGCACGATGTATGCCCACCTAAGGTTGACCCATAAGCTAAATTAAAATTGGGTAATGTGAATCTTGGGTTTTAAACTTTGTGACTTTGTTCTGTATTTTTTGGTTGGCTGAACCTTTTCTTATAATGTTTCTAAACTATTTTATTTACTCCTAAATGTTTTCACTTCCAAACTATTCTCCCTCCTGAACATGTTTTACTTCCATATTGTTTTCCTAAAATTATTCCTACTCTGTCAAGCACTCTCACTCCTACTCTTAGGATACTGCCCCTCCAATGTGTGTACTGCCTAGGAATCCATGAGATTTCTCCGAACTCTGGCACACTGGGGATGGCTCTTCCACACTGCACAAAAACTACTTCTCTTTAAAAGGATCTTGGTGTGAGCATTGCCCGGGGTCCCTGAGGCCCTTAGGAACTTTGACACACCAGGATACCCTCTCATGGACACTATGAGATATGGTACATTGGACTGTTTGAAGGACTGGTTTGCCAAGTTCACTTTGGGCCTATCCAGGCTCCCTATAGTATAACTATACTTATTTCTGTAGTTCATTTATGGTCTGTAATAATAATGTTTGTAAACAGATATTGGGGATATTAGTAGAAAGGGAGGGATTTTCTATATATTTTGTGGGAAAATCGGGTAGAAATCATGCTCTTAGGATTACTATGACTGTTTGCTTGCATAGAAATCATGCTCTTAGGGTCATTTTGTGCATTAGAAAACATGTTCATAGGCACCATACCATTTGTTCTCAAACTTTTGCTTTCTCAAGATCTGCATGTTCATGTCTATTCAGAAATCCTGTCATTAGGTTGCTAATCCTGCCTAATAATCATGATCATTCCTTTACATGCATTAGAAACCATGCTTTAGGACTTATATTGCATTCACTTTAACACCATGCCTATATCGTATAAAATCAGTAATTCCCATGTCTATGAGAATAAGTCTAAAAGCAGTCCCAGCACCTAGATATCATGTTCTAGAGATAAAAGTGTATAAAAATCAGAATGTTCAGCACCTAGATAACATGCTCATAGGACACAATGAACCAAACTGTTTGTTTTAAGTCGTCTATTAGTTTTTTAAAACTCTGATTAATAACTAGCTACCATGTTTATAGGACATCTCAAACCCACACCTAGGCAAGCCTATAGGATAATTAAACTCTTGCAAAAAAGGGTAAAACTATGCTTTGCTTAACTTTTTGTGAATTGTCCAGATTCAGCATATCCTAAAATCAATAGGCAAACTGATTAGGTCTCCATTGCCTCGCCTTAATAAAATATTGCTCATAGTCTGTTTTCATGCTCACTTAGATATCCTGCTTTAGGAATTTTAAATGTCTGAAAATCCTGTTGTTTGAGGCGTGCAAATTACTTGCTTATTTGAGGAGGTAAATATGAACCCCCTTAATTGTTCCTTTATGTGAATGTCCTACTTGTTCTAATTGTCGCTTAGATTTTATCCTTTTAAACACCTTAGGAGAGTCTAGAACTACCTTAATTAGAGGTCCTAAAATACCTCCAGGGCCATAAGTAAGGGACGGGCAATGCACGCATAGAGTACACTTATATAACCACAAAGGGGAGGATAATTGGGTAGTAAAAGGATATGATGAATTCTGCGCTAATGCCACGTGTAACCCCTCTAATTGAGGAAGGTTTACCGGGTATTGCATAGATGTGATCCTATAGGCTAATAAACCTAGGACCTCCCCTATTCTTGTTTAATCCATATGTGTGCTTAAACTGCTTTATTTGCTTAATGACTAATTCACAAAATGCGTTTGGTCGGGACCCACCGTTGAGGACCTCGAGGGGTTCCTAACACCTTCCCCTCAAGGTAATTTCAAGCCCTTACCCAATCCATGGTAACGCAAATCGGTTTATCTGAGTTACTTGCATTAGGTTCCCTAACGCACCTTAAACCGTTAGGAGGCGACTCTTCAATATCTATACCCCTTTCCCAAAAAGAAATGAGTTGTCCCAAAGAATGTCAAAATCCTGACTTCCGCTGAAAAGAGGAAAAAAAGGGGGGCACGACAACATGTCGACTCTGCTAGGGATTTTAGGCTTTTACCATAACAAATTTGCTTTGTGAATTAGTCTAAGCATGCTTTACCCTGTTGATAAACGTGCAACCTTTCCCTTCCCCTTTATGTGAACTTGACTGTTTATTTTCAAGTATTTATTTCCTTAATACAAAACTGACTTGTTTATTTGTTTTCCTTCTTAAACGTCTTTTCAATTATAAATACTATATTTATTGCTTTTCTAATGTGCAAATACATGACAACGTGCTATTTACTGATGCATAAATCATGCTCAACATCATATTCCACTCGTGCGTAATCAATCCTATAGCAATGCTTGATGAGTTGTTGCGCTCTTCCAATATATCACCCTTTAAATTCGAAAAGGCTTATTTGCGGGTAAAACTAGTCGATCATCAGTGCAATGGACGGTTCCGTGCCTTTCCCTCTCAAGTTGTCCGCTTGAGGGTACCAGTCTAGACCCCCATAGTAACCTTACTCTTATTATATATGTGCATGCATCATGGTCAAACCTAGCCAGGTTAATATGGCGTCCACATAATAACCCTTTAAGACAAGCCTTATCAAAAGTCCGCCGGGGTTTCCACAATCCCAACAGACGCAACCATGTTTTGTGAATTAATTTGGAGAACTAAATGCCAATATGCTAATCATGAATGTATAAATAGTCGAATCAGGTGGGGGAAAGGGCCTAACCTTCTTTGTTTTGCAGAAAATGAGGCACGAGGTCCCCAGATTCGGCACGGTCAGCAACATACCACCATTGCTACTAGATTGGCGGGAAGATCTTGCCTCGAGTGATAAGAAACATGTGAAGAAAATTCTAGGAAACTTGTCATCCCTGCTAGACATTCAACCAACAACATGCTAATTGAAGCTGCAACTTTATTTTGGGACAATGAGAGAATTGTGTTTCGTTTTGGGGACATAGAAATGGCTCCACTCCTAGATGAAATAGGAGGATTCGCTGGATTTCCCCTGGGCTATTGTTACAGGAAAACCACACTGGTAAAGGGTTTCTAAAGATGATGGGATTAAAGAAGAACGCTAAGTTGGAATTCTTAAAGAAGTCTTATACACCATTTGACTACCTGTATGAGAGATACGGTCATAGAAAGTCCTACCGTATGTTCCATGACGAGTTTTCCATCACTTCTCTGGGTCACATCCACCGCAGAGTTTTCGTGTTCATTGTATGCTTCTTGGGTCTGATAGTGTTCCCAATGAAAAGGGAAATAATTCACACTAGACTGGCTATGGTCACCAAGACCTTAATGGAAGGGATCGAGGGACAGACATACACCATAATCCCTATGATCATAGCTGACATCTACCAGGCTCTGGACCGCTACCAAAAAGGGTTAAAGCGTTTCGAGTGCTACAACTGTGGTTATTGGAGCATCTCCAAAAGGGTTAGTATTGACAGGACTTTCCGCGAAGGGCTTGGAATGATCATATTGACTTCCATCATCCTAAGTGGACTTATATTCCGGACAGATTTGCTCAGCCGGAGAGTGCTAAGGAATGGGTAGAGTTCTTTGACAATTTGACTGAAGAAAAATCCAGTGGATTTTTGAATGGTTCCCTACCGACGAGTTCATCATTAGGTCCAGGGACGCTCCTCACTTATTATTGATCGGGTTAAGGGGAATCCACCCCTATGTTCCCATCAGGGTTATGAGGCAAGTAGGCAGAAAACAGGTCGTACCACGGGTTGCAAAGATGAGTCATTTCCGAGCAGATTTTCAGGATGACGACATACCTTACAAGTGCCAAGCTTAGCATATGTGGCATTTTAATATCATTGTGGAGAAAAATACCATTGAGCCCGATAGGTATCATGCGGGGTGCGCACCCTTTTACCCAGCATGGTTGGAGGATAGCCTAGCTGGGGTATTGAAGCCAGGAACCGGTCGGGGAAACAGAATCATAGATGAAGATGTTGAGACCCAAGTCAAATACAACAAACTGCACAAGAGGGTTTATGACTCCGAGGCGGAGCATCGGGAGATACACGAGACTAATATAAGGCTGATCCGTGAATAGAAGGAGATGGCTATCACCTCCAATAGAAGGTTGGAATATCTGGAGCAAGGTTTGATGGATTTAGAGGGAAAGATAATAAAGAGGATCGACGACTGTAAGAATGCTGAAGGAGGCGAGGGAGGACATCGAGCCAGAGCATACCTGTTGCTGGGGCTGCGCGAACTGGGGAACTTGATCGATGGAGCTAGGAGAACCAAGCCTCGGGAGGGTCCTTCTGGGACCATGTAGAGTATATTTATTTGCTTTCTTAAATGTAATAAGGCCAAGTGCCAGTAATGACTTATCTTTATTATTTTAGTGTCGTTTTGGGATTCGTCTATTTTTATATTAATGAAATGAGGCATTTATTGGCATCTATGTTCTCCAAATCAACTTGTCTCTAGGCCTACTTCGGGCACAACGAGGCTCCCAAATTAGGACGCAAATTTACATTTCTACAATATGTGTTTAAATACTGCAAATACTCTTTCAGAACCCTTACTGACTTGGCTACATTTTGGTTTTTCTTCTTTCTTTTGATTATTCCCATTATCCAAAGGTTGGTTCGTGCATACTGGCATCATCAGCTTATCACACAAGATCCAGGGGCCCTCCACCTTCTCCTCCTCCTAGTCCACCAAAAGGCAAAGGAAAAGCAAAGATGGATGATTTGAACGACACCGAAAAAGAAAACAATGGACATGTTGAACATGCAGAAGCTTCTGCCCGTTGGGATACTTAGGCCCCAAATGATGCAGTTTCACGGCTCGAACAAAGAATAATGGAACTCCAGGGTGAGCTCGAGCATGTCCGGTATCTAGAAAACCTATCCTTCACACTCAGTGTCCTAGACATCAACCATCCAAACACCCAGAACCCCGCACAACCTCAAAACACACCCAACAAGCATCCACATAATCTTCTCGCACCTCACCATTATACAAACCCACCACAAAATCAAACTATCTCTCCACAGTACCAGCAAAACACCTACCATACTCTGCAAAATACTCCACCAGTCATTCCTGAACCCCAGAATTCCACCAATGATCACCACTATACCCAAACTCCCGGTCACCAAAGCAATACTATATATGTGGAGACCCTACCCCACTCCACTCAACCCATATCCTATGCACCGGAATCTTCCGAGAAGGAAATGCTCATTAAGAACCTGGCCAAGGAACTCAAGAAATTGACAAGTCGAATTCAAGGCGTCGAAGAAGGGAAGGGATAGAAGGTCTGAACTATGAAGACCTATGCATACAGCCGGATGTAGAACTACCGGAGGGTTAAAAACCTCCCAAGTTCGAAATGTTTGATGGAATAGGTGATCCCAGGGTACATCTAAGGACTTATTGTGACATGCTTGTAGGGGTCGGAAAGGATGAAAGGATCCGAATAAAGCTCTTCATGAGGAGTCTTACGGGAGATGCTTTGCCATGGTACATCAGCCAAGATCCTAAGAAATGTGCCAACTGGGTAAGTATGGCGTCTGACTTCATGGACAGATTCAGGTTTAACACAGGGAATGCACCAGATGTCTTCTACATCCAGAACCTAAAGAAGAAGCCTACTGAGACCTTCCGCGAGTATGCTACTCGTTATAGGTGAGACGCATCCAAAGTCAGGCAAACACTAGACGAGGAACAAATTAACAAATTCTTTGTCAGAGCACAAGATCCGCAGTACTATGAAAGATTGATGGTTATTGAAAACCATAAGTTCTATGATATCATAAAACTCAGAGAAAGGATCGAAGAAGGCATTTAAAATGGTATGGTTACAAACTTTGAGGCATTTTAGGCCACGAATAAAGCATTACAATTAGGGGGTATTTCGAAGAAGAAGGATACGGGAACAATGATGGTCACTCAAGGACCCAAAACTCCAATTGTATATCAAACCTCCCCACTTACATACCAAGCACCTCCGTGTAACGACCCGGTCTGTCATTACGTAGAACCTACATTAAAATCTCTATTATTGATGTGTTAAATTTTGTAGGCTTGAAATCGAAATGGTTGTAGTGAGAGTTTAGCCACTTAGTCTTTAAAAATAGCCTTAAAGTTGGAAAAGTCAACTGAGAGTTGACTTATTGGTAAACGACCTAGGAATGCAAATTTTATGGCTCGGATAGCTTCTTTAGGTGATTTGGGACTTAGGAGTGTGTTGGAATATTTTTGTGATGTCCGGTGTAGAATTAGGCTTGAATTGGCGTAAGTTAGTTTTTGGTAATTTCCGGTCGGCAGTGGAGAATAGGCTATCGGGTCGGAATAGAATTCCGACAGTTGGAACAAGTTCATAATGCCATTTTGGATATGTCTGCAAAATTTTAGGTCAATCAGAGTTCTTTTGGATAGTTTCGGCATCGTTGGGGGATTTTAGAAATTTCAAAGTTCTTAGGCTTGAATCCGATGTGATTTTTGGTGTTTTGAGGTTATATTTAGTGTTTTGAGAGTGCAACTAAGTTTGAATGATCATACGTAATGTGTTGGTATGTTTGGTTGGAATCCCGAGGGGCTCGCGATTTATTTCAGATGGTTGACGCGAAGTTCGGAGTTGGAAATTTGCAACAAAAAGCTGCTAGTGTGAATTCACAGTGATTTTTGCACCTGCGGAAGTTTGACCGTAGGTGCGGGCCCGCAGGAGCGAGCAAGGCTCCACAACTGCGATATTGGCCAGTCCATGGAAGTTATCAGGTGCGGTTAGTGGGACCGCATGTGCGAGAAAGGGGCCCCAGGCGTGGAACCCCTTGGCAGAAAATATAAAAATAAACCCTCCGCGACCATAACCTATTTTAACATCATTTTTTAACGGGAAGAAGCTTTTGAGGCGATTTTGAAGAGGAAAAATCAGTGTTCATCATAGAGGTAAGTATTTTGGACCTTAAAACTTGATTATAGGTGATTAAGGAACATAATCTCAGTATTTAATTCATGAAAATCAGTAGAAAAAGTTGGGCTTAGGGCTTAAGATTATGAGACTTTTAGGGGTCGATTTGAGGGGTCAAACGAACTCCGATTTTAGCGTTCTTTATATGTACGGACTTGTGAGATAACGAAGAACATTTTGGTATAAAAATTTCTGAGTTCCGAGATGCGGGGGTCGGGTTTTAGCAAATTTCGGGTTTTGAGCTAAAATTTGTATTTTTCAATTGGAATTCATTCCTTAAGCATAATTTGATGATAAAAATCTGAACTTGGTAGATTTGGAGCATTTGGAAGTTGATTTGAAAGGCAAGCATATTGCGGAATAGTTTACGGTCTACTTTGAGGTAAGTAATGTCTTTAAATTCTGTCCTAAGGGTATGAAACCCCGGACTCTGCACCCTTTCACGGGTTTTTAAATGCAAAGGTTGGAACTTTGGAAATATAATCCCTATTTAGTCAACTATTGAGTTGCGAAGCCGATTTTTAAGTCTATGTTTAATAGTTTTGATATATTTTGATATAATTTGGGCTGTAAGCCATGTTTGGGGCCTAGTGCCGATCTGTTTACCCCTTGGGGGCTGTTTTTACTATTTTTTTCTCACTTGATATGTTATGATTTTCACTTAGTCTTTCGTGATAATTGTTTTGACACTCAGAGTATTTTGATAGTATTTATTAAAAATGAAACACTGTTTTGGGTCGAGAACCCGGTATATTTATGGCCTGAAGGGAAATTTGAGAGTGTCTGACTGAGTGAGGCTACATGCCTATATTGTGAGGACGTTATGATATGAGTAAGGCTGCGGGCCTATATTGTGAGTTATTTATGCCATGATGTGGCTTGTTATAGCGCTTGGGCTGTAGGAGCCCCTCCGGATTCTGTACACACCCCCAGTGAGCACAGGTTTCTAATGAGTGATGTTGCCCACGGGGCTGATACTGAGTGATTGTGAGGTTTCCTGATGGGCTAATATTTAGTGACTGTGAGGTTGCCTGATGGGCTAATATTGAGTGATTGTGAGGTTGCCTGATGGGCTAATATTGAGTGATTGTGAGGTTGCCTGATGGGCTGACACTGAGATTGTTATGGGAAATGATTATGGCCCGAGGGGCGGATTTAATATAATTTTACTGAGTTTTTAACTACGATTCACTTCGTTTTCCAAACTGATTTTTACTGAGAGTTTTACTGAGATATATTGAAATTTTACTTGTTTCAAAGGATTTCTGGAGTTTGGTTCTTGAACTTATACATTTGATGAATACTTTATGGTGACTTGGTGTTTTACTAGTTTTTGTGAATTGGTGTATCTGTGCTGTGTGTTTTATATTTCTCAGACTGCGATTTATTTTTATTACTACTGAGTTGGCGTACTCATCATTACTCCTTGTGCCTCTGTGCACGGACCCAAGTACCGATTTGGAGCAGTAGTTGCCTTGTTCGGTAGCAGCAGCTTTGCGAGATTTCGAGGTAGCTGTCCAGCGTCCACAACTTCTCCATTTCCTTTCCTTATTTAGTTTTAGCATTTCATTCCTAGACTTTATTTGAGACATTAGTAGAGTTAATTATTTCGTAGATGGTCATGACCATGTTGATTCCAGTCTTGGGAGGTTATGTTTAGAGTTGTATAGACTATTAATGGGACGCTAAGACTTAAAGAATTTATTTTATGCTATGTTTGCTGTTTTATTATTGAATTGTGAATTATTATAATAGAACAAATGCGTAGTAATGTGATAGTTGGCTAGCCTAGTTCCACGATAGGCGCCATCACGGCCTGTTAGGATTTGGGGTCGTGACACGTTGGTATCAGAGCTCTAGGTTGCATAGGACTCAATGGTCATGAGCAGGTTCAGTAGAGTCTTGCGGATCGATACGGAGACGTCTGTACTTATCTTCGAGAGGCTGCAAAACTTTAGGAAAAATCTCAATTTCTTGAACTCTTTCATGCCAATCTATTGATTCTTGAAATCTAAACTCATGTTGTTTCATTCTCTCACATATGGTGAGGACACACAATACCGATCAGGGTTACCAGGCACCAGCCAGACCCACAAGGGGTCGGGGCCATGGTAGAGGTAGGGGACAAACCCGCGCAACAGCCGGGTCAGTACCCCAGGATGCCCCTATTGTTCAGGATCAGGTTCCCGCCGATGGTGCTTCAGCAGGTCAGGCATCGACAGTGCCTATTGTTATTCCAGGTCTTCAGGAGATCCTGGCTCAGATATTGACGGTGTGTTCCAATTTAGCTCAGACAGTTTCTATGTCCACTGCTACCACTGCATCTCAGACCGGGGGAGGCAATCAGATTCCAGCTGCCCGCAAACCTGAGCAGGCTATACGGGGTATTCAGACACCGAGAAAAGCCCCAGCTCAGCTGGAGAAGTTCAACAGACTTAAGCCTCCGACTTTCAGCGGCACAGAGGGTGAGGATGCCCAAGGCTTTAAAAATAAATGCCAGAGGATATTGCGTACTGTGGGTATTTTGGAGACCAGTGGGGTCTCGTTTGCTACATTTTAGTTTGCTGGTGCTGATTTTAATTGGTGGGAGTCATTCGAGAGGTGTAGGCCGGTTGGTTCAGCACCACTCACATGGCAGTAGTTCTCCACGATCATTTTGGAGAAGTATGTTCCTCAGTCACACAGAGAGGAGCAGCGCAGATAGTTTGAGCAGCTGCGCTAAGGAGAGTTATCGGTTACTCAGTAAGAGATGAGGTTTTCCGAGTTGGATCGACATGCTTCTGAGTTCGTCCCTACTGATAGGGAGAGGATTAGGAGGTTTGTAGATGATATTACTTATCAGCTTCAGATCTTGATGACCAGAGAGAGAGTGTCTGGAGCTACATTTGAGCAGGTACTTGACATTGCTCGAGATATTGAGTCGGTTCGTAGGCAGGAGCGTGAGGAGAGAGAGAGACCAAGTGGCCTCGGGGATTAGGTAGCTTCAGTGATGCCCCTTCTAGAGGGCAGTTTCAGCACAACAGAGGTCGTCCATTTAGACCTCCACATCCAGTTCGCCCAACTTACAGTGGTGTATCTTCGGGGAAGGGTCCTCGCAATTCTCATCAGGGACGTTAATCTTTTCATTGCCCTTCCAGCTCAGAGCTCTGCCCGAGCATCATCTTATCAGGGTTCTTCTATGCATGGTTCATCTGGTTGTTATCATGGTGGCAGGGGTTCTCGTCAGTTTTCATCTCCAGCTCCAGGTAGTTGTTATGAGTGTGGAGAGTTCGGACATGAGTGGAGGCAGTGTCCCCGTCGTCCTAGTAGTTCATTTCAGTAGAGGGTTCAGCCCTCGGCTTCAGCCCCAGCCACTTCACCACCTACTCAGGCAGCTAGGGAAGGTGGTCAGGCAGCTAGAGGCCGCCCTATAGGGGGAGGTTGAGCAGGTGGAGGCTAGCCACGTATTTATGCATTTTCGGCTAGGCCTGATGCTATGGCTCAGATGCGGTGATTACAGGTACTATCTCAGTTTGTCACAGTGATGCTTTGGCTTTATTTGACCCTGTTTCCACGTACTCTTATGTTTCGTCGTATTTTTCTTATTTACTAAATACGCCCTGTGAGTCTTTAGTTATGTCTGTTCATGTTTCGACTCTGGTGGGCGATACTATTGTTGTGGACTGCGTGTTTCGGTCGTGTCTTATATCTATTGGGGGTTTGGAGACCCGAGTGGACTTGATGTTACTCAGTATGGTTGATTTTGATGTGATTTTGGGCATGGATTGGTTATCCCCATGTCATGCGATTTTTGATTGTCACGCTAAGACCGTGACCTTAGCTATGCCCGGAGTTTCGAGAGTTGAGTGGATAGGGTCTATAGAGCATGTGCCAAGCAGAGTGATTTCCTATTTAAAGGCTCAGCTTATGGTTGAGAAAGGGTGTGAATCTTATCTTGCTTTTGTGAGGGATGTTAGTAGTGAGACTCCATCTGTTGATTTTGTTCCTCTAGTCCGTGATTTTCTGGATGTATTTCCTGCAGACCTGCCAGGCATGCCAACTGACACGGATATTGATTTTGGTATTGACCTGGTTCCAGACACTCAACCTATATCTATTCCACCTTACCGCATGGCACCAGCGGAGTTGAAAGAATTGAAAGAGAAGCTTCAGGAACTCTTAGATAAGGGATTCATTCGGCCTAGTGTGTCACCTTAGGGTGCACCGGTGTTGTTTGTGAAAAAGAAAGATGGCTCCATGCGTATGTGTATTGATTATAGACAGTTGAATAAGGTTACGGTTAAGCATCGGTATCCTTTTCCCCGTATTGACGACTTGTTTGGTCAACATTAGGGAGCTAGGGTGTTCTCCAAGATTAACTTGAGGTCTGGATATCATCAGCTGAAGATTCAGGATTCTGTCATTCTGAAGACTGCTTTCCGGACCAGATATGGTCATTATGAGTTTCTGGTTATGTCATTTGGGCTGACCAATGCCCCAGCCGCGTTCATGCAATTGATGAACAGTGTGTTTTAGCCTTACCTTGATTCGTTCGTCATTGTGTTCATTGATGACATCCTGGTTTATTCTCGTAGCCATGAGGAGCATGCCCAGCACTTGAGGATTGTGTTACAGAGATTGAGGGAGGAGAAACTTTATGCAAAATTATCCAAGTGTGAGTTTTGGCTTGGTTTAGTAGCTTTCTTGGGGCACGTGATGTCTAGTAAGGGTATTCAAGTTGATCCAAAGAAGATTGAGGCGATGCAGAGTTGGCTCAGACCATCCTCAACTACGGAGATCAGGAGTTTCCTTGGTTTGGTGGGATATTACCGTCGCTTTATAGAAGGGTTCTCCTCTATTGCTTCACCATTGACCAGATTAACCCAGAAGGGTGCCCCATTCAGATGGTCTGATGAGTCTGAGGAGAGCTTTCAGAAGCTCAAGTCAGCATTGACCACAACTCCAGTTTTGGTTTTGCCTACTAGTTCGGGTTCTTATACAGTCTATTGTGATGCTTCTAGAGTTGGTGTGGGAGTGGTATTTATGCAAGACGGTATGCTGATTGCCTACGCGTCGAGATAGTTGAAGGAGCACGAGAAGAACTATCCAGTGCACGATCTTGAGTTAGATTCCATTGTTCATGCCTTAAAGATTTGGCGGCATTACTTGTATGGGGTACAGTGTGAGATTTTCACTGATCATCATAGCTTGTAGTATCTGCTGAGGCAGAAGGACTTGAATTTGCGTCAGAGGAGGTGGTTGGAGCTTCTCAAGGAGTATGTCTTAACTATTTTGTATCGCCCAGGGAAGGCAAACGTAGTGGCCGATGCCTTGAGTCGCAGTGCCGAGAGTTTGGGGAGTGTAGCATATCTTTCAGCAGCAGAGCGACCTTTAGCATTTGATGTTCAGGCTTTAGCGGGTCAGTTGGTGAGATTGGATTTGTCAGACCCTGCGTGGGTATTAGCTAGCATGGCTTCCCGGCCTTCTCTTTATGATCAGATTAAATTTTGCCAGTATGATGACCGGCACTTGTTAGTTCTTCAGGATAAAGTTCGTCGGGGTGATGCCAGGGATGTGACTATTGGTGATGACGGAGTTATGAGAATGCAAGCCCGTATTTGCGTGCCCAATGTGGATGGTATTCGAGAGTTGATATTAGCAGAGGCTCACAGTTCGCGATATTCTATTCATCCGGGTGCCGCGAAGATGTATCAGGATCTAAGACAACAATATTGGTGGAGGCGGATGAAGAGAGATATTGTTGAGTATGTAGCACGGTGTCTCAACTGCCAGCAGGTCAAGTATGAGCACCAGAGACCAGGTGGGTTGCTTCAGAGGTTAGATATTCCGGAGTGGAAGTGGGAGCGGATTACCATGGACTTTGTAGTTGGGCTTCCACGGACTTCGAAGGGTTTTGATGTTATTTGGGTCATTGTGGATAGATTGACCAAGTCCGCGCACTTCATTCCTATCAGCACTACTTATACTTCAGATAGGTTAGCTGGTATTTACATCAAGGAGATTGTCCGATTGCATGGAGTTTCGGTTTCTATTATTTTTTACGGAGGTACTCAGTTCACATCTCAGTTTTGGAGAGTCGTACAGAAAGGTATGGGTACTAATGTAGAGTTGAGCATTGCATTTCACCCTCAGACTGACATGCAGTCGGAATGGACTATTCAGATATTGGAGGATATGTTACAGGCTTGTGTGATTGATTTTGGTGGTTCATGGGATCAGTTTCTTCCACTAGAGGAGTTTGCATATAATAATAGCTACCACTCTAGTATTCAGATGGCCCTGTATGAGGCTTTATATGGTAGGAGGTGTAGATCTCCAGTGGGTTGGTTCGAGACTGGTGAGGCTATGTTATTGGGCACATATTTGATTCAGGATGCGTTGGAGAAGATGAAGTTGATTCAGGAGAGACTTCGCACGGCGTAGTATAGGCAGAAGAGTTATGCAGACCGGAAGGTCTGGTATGTGTCATTTATGGAATGTGATAATGTACCGCTGAAGGTATCACCCATGAAGGGTGTTATGAGGTTCGGAAAGAGAGGAAAGTTGAGTCCTCGGTTTATTGGTCCTTTTGAGGTACTTCAGAAGGTTGGAGAGGTGGCTTACATACTTTCCTTCCCACCCAGCTTATCGAGTGTTCATCCGGTATTTCATGTGTCGATGCTCAGGAAATATGTTTGTGAGTCGTCTCATGTTTTATACTTCAGCACAGTTCAGCTTGAGGGTGATATGTCATATGAGGTATAGCCAGTAGCAATTTTGGTTCGCGAGGTTAGAAAGTTGAGGTCCAAGGATATAGCTTCAGTGAAAGTACAGTGGAGAGGTCAGCCAATGGAGGAGGCTACTTGGGAGACCGAGCGAGAGATGCAGAGTAAATATCCTCACTTGTTTGAGACTCCAGGTATGTTTCTAGACCCGTTCGAGTACAAACGTTTATTTAAAAGGGGGAGAAAGTAACGACTCGGTCTGTCGTTACATAGAACCAGCATTAAAATCTCTGTCATTGAAGTGATAGAGTTGGTAGGCTTGAAATCGAAATGGCTGTAGTGAGAGTTTAGCCACTTAGTTTTTAAAAATAGCCTTAAAATTGGAAAAGTCAACTGAAAGTTGGCTTATTGGTAAACGACCTCGGAATGCAGATTTTATGGCTTGAATAGCTTCGTTAGGTGATTTGGGACTTAGGAGTGTGTTCAGAATATTTTTGTGATGTCCGGTGTAGAATTAGGCTTGAATTGGCGAAAGTTAGTTTTTAGTGATTTCTGGTCAGCAAAGGAGAATAGGCTATTGGGGTCGGAATGGAATTTTGACAGTTGGAAGAGGTTCGTAATGCCATATTGGACATGTCTGCAAAAGTCCAGGTTAATCGAAGTTGTTTTGGATAGTTTCGGCATAGTTGGTGGCTTTTAGAAATTTCAAAGTTCTTAGGCTTGAATCCGATGTGATTTTTTGTGTTTTGAGGTTATATTTAGTGTTTTGAGAGTTCAACTAAGTTTGAATGATCATATGTAATGTGTGGGTATGTTTGGTTGGGGTTTCGAGGGGCTCGGGATTGATTTCGGATGGTTGACGGGAATTTCAGAGTTGGAAATTTGCAGCAAAACGCTGCTGGTGTGAATTCACAGTGATTTCTGCACCTGCGGAAGTTTGACCCCAGGTGCGGGCCCGCAGGAGCGAGCAAGGCTCCGCAGGTGTGATATTGGCCAGTCCATGGAAGTTAGCAGGTGCGGTTAGTGGGACGTCTCGCAGGTGCGAGAAAGGGGCCGCAGACGCGGAACCCCTTGGCAGAAAATATAAAAATAAACTCTCCGCGACCATAACCTATTTCAACACCATTTTTGAACGGGAAGAAGCTTTTGAGGCGATTTGGAAGAGGGAAAATCAGTGTTCATCATAGAGGTAAGTATTTTGGACCTTAAAACTTGATTATAGGTGATTAAGGAACATAATCTCAGTGTTTAATTCATGAAAATCAGTAGAAAAAGTTGGGGTTAGGGCTTGATATTATGAGACCTTAAAGGGACGATTTGAGGGGTCAAACGAACTCCAATTTTAGCATTCTTTATATGTACGGACTCGTGAGATGACGAAGAACCTTTTGGTATAGAAATTTCTGAGTTCCGAGATGAGGGCTCGGGGGTCGGGTTTTAGAAAATTTCCGGTTTTGAGCTAAAATTGGTATTTTTCAATTGGAATTCATTCCTTAAGCATAATTTGATGATAAAAATCTAAACTTGGTAGATTTGGAGCATTTGGAAGTTGATTAGAAAGTCAAGCATATTGCAGAATAGTTTGCGGGCTAGTTTGAGGTAAGTAATGTCTTTAAATCATGTTCTGAGGGTATGAAACCTCGGACTCTGCACCCTTTCACGGGTTTTTAAATGCAAAGGTTGGAACTTTGGAAATATATTCCCTATTTAGGCAACTATTGAGTTGCGAAGCCTATTTTTAAGTCTATACTTAATAGTTTTGATATATTTTGATATAATTTGGGTTGTAAGCCATGTTTGGGGCCTAGTGCCGATCTGTTTACCACTTGGGGGCTGCTTTTACTATTTTTCCTCACTTG
This sequence comes from Nicotiana undulata, assembly GCA_005239495.1. NCBI lineage: Eukaryota > Viridiplantae > Streptophyta > Magnoliopsida > Solanales > Solanaceae > Nicotiana > Nicotiana undulata. The sequence goes on from ML276686.1 coordinate 113,958, forward strand.
ATATGTTATGATTTTCACTCAGTCTTTCGTGATAATTGTTTTGACACTCAGAGTATTTTGATACTATTTATTGAAAATGAAACACTGTTTTAGGTCGAGAACCCGGTATATTTATGGCCTGAAGGGAAAGTTGAGAGTGTCTAACTGAGTGAGGCTGCAGGCCTATATTGTGAGGATGTCATGATATGAGTGATGCTGCGGGCCTATATTGTGAGTGATTTATGCCATGATGTGGCTTGTTATAACGCTTGGGCTGTAGGAGCCCCTCCGAAGTCTGTACACACCCCTAGTGAATGCAGGTACCTAATGAGTGATGTTGCCTGCGGGGATGATACTAAGTGATTGTGAGGTTGCCTGATTGGATAATATTGAGTGACTGTGAGGTTGCCTGATGGGCTAATATTGAGTGATTGTGAGGTTGCCTGATGGGCTGATACTGAGATTATTATGAGAAATGATTATGGCCCGAGGGGAAGATTTATGATAATTTTACTGAGTTTTTAACTACAATTCACTTTGTTTTCCAAATTGATTTTTACTGAGATAATTTTTATGATAATTTTACATATTTTTAAAACCACAAAATCAAATTTAATTGTAATTACCATTTTCAAGGTAAGCAATCTCATAACCCTCAATAGTGAACAAACCAGAAAGATATGCATGGTCTACCACAATAGAACACCCCGACAAGTGTAGACACATAAACAGAGTACAAGAATCATGAAACATGTCCAAATAAGAAGTAAAATAGAATGACTCATACAAATAAGTAGAACCCGGATCAAGTAAAATCGATGCATCTCTATGACAAACCAGAACAATACCTGTAATGACATCATCTGGTGCAACGACCTCAGTCTTGCTAGAGAAAGCATAACAACGGTCCTAAATCCTCCTCTAGGTCGTCTTTTACACGCCAGTCCACCACCTGTAGTTGGTTGTGCAAGTGAAGTAATAACTAGGGTGGGACCCAGAGCCTGAGTACTTTTTTGAGGCACACCTGACTAGAGTCTGGGTAAACTCTCAGCATGTGCCTGATATCCGGACACTCAAAGCAACCTCTCTCCTGACGTGGCTATGGGAGGTGTCCGAAACGAGTATTCTGGGACCCATGGATAACTGGAGCACCACGTGAAACCTGAAGCGCAGAGTGAGTTGGTTGATCATCAAAACTTGTACCGTGACGCGCCCTACCCCCATAATAGGGACTAGCAGATCCTCGAGGTCCACAAGGCTTCTTAGCCTTCCTATCCTCCATCTCTCGACCGCGGATACGCTCAAACCTCCTAGCGATCTCCATAACCGAATGAAATAGTGTTAGTCTCCATCTCTCGTGCCATCCCGAATTTGGGACCATAATTGAGCCCCTCAATAAGCCTGCAGACTCTCTCTAACAATGGAAATCAATCGAGGTGTATGACGAGATAACTCATTAAACCTCATAGAATACTCGAACACAGTCATAGTCCCCTGGTGCAACTGCTCAAACTTGGTATGAAAGGCATCCCTAAGGGTATGTGGAATGAACACCCTAAAAAATAGATCAGATACTAAGCCCAAGTAAGTGGCGCTACACTAGCAGGATTACAATCTATATGCCAGCACCGTCAGCTAGAAATGGTAAGGGTGACCCGCTCAACTCCCCTATGCCCATAAAAAGCAGAATACGGTGACACCAGTCAAGAAAATCTAGGCAATCTTAGAAGCTGCACAATTGGAAGTATGAGAAAAATATTTCCTGAACCTCTCTAACCTCTTATGCTCCTCCTCCGATGCCAACGACCTGACCTCAGACTGAACTACAGTCACAGGCTGCACCTACACAACACCCGAAGCTTGATGAACATGAACACGCTAATCTGGAGTAAGGGAGGCGGGAGTTTGAGCATCTCCCCTAGCCTGTGAAGTAGCTTTTGCAACTAGGGTCAATCTCGCCTAAGACAAGGTACCAAACATGCTCAGAAAATGCACCAAAGTCTACTGAATTCTAGGGGTAGAAACAGACCCCTCTGGTGCCTGATCCTATCTAGAGCTACTAGTGGCTCCTTAGCTACTGCTCTAATAGGTGCACCAACTGTAGCACATTCCCCTCCTCTACCTCGGCCTTTGCCTATGCCCCAGCCTATCACGGCTCTAGAAGGGGACGCATGTATCTACTCAATTGATTTGGTAGTGTGTATCCTCACCATACGTGAGAGAATAAAATTAAAAAGCTCCTAACTCCGAAATAGACAAGTCAGCATGATAAGGAATGAAAAAATTGGAACTTTCCTAACAGTTCCGTAGCCTATTGAAGATAATTACAGATGTCTCCGTACTGATATGCAAGACTCTACTAAATTTGCTCGTGCCTCGTAGAACCTATGAACCAAGAGCTCTGATACCAAGCTGTCACAACCCAAAATCTCAGCATAAGGATCATGATGACACCTGGTCTTCAAAACTAGGTAAATCGTTCACTTATTAATTTTTAAAACAATTAATACATGATACTGAACACATTTAAACACAAATGCCAGAAAAAGGTGATACTAGCTAACACAACAATAATCACAATATTTCTTAGAACTAGGTAGTATAGAGTCAAGAACTCTAACTGAATACATAGAAAATGTCTCACAATACAATACTGTTCGGATAGAGGATTGACAATATATATATATATATGTAAAGAAAGAACTCCAAGGGAGTGTGACGATCAAAGAAGCTCTACCTTAGATCCTCATGATCAAGAATCTCTCACTGCCTGCATCTGCTATCTCCAACACTTGGATCTGCACAAAAATATGTAGAAGTGTAGTATGAGTTCACCACGGTCGCTACCCAGTAAGTATAGAGACTAACCTCGGTGGGGTAGTAACGAAGTTCAAGTCAAGACAGTAACTAGTCAAATAACCTGTACAAAATATCAAAAACAAGCAACAAGAAGAATAACAGAAAGCAACAAATGAAATGCATCTGAATAAGCGACATCCATTTAGAACAAATAAAGTCCATTTTTGACAATTAGTCCTCAAATATAATCACGTACGCATGGAACCTTGTGCCCACATTATCAACGTCCCTTGCACGACAAAGACCTCGTGCCACAACTTAAGTCACACCCAGCACGATAAAGACCCTGTGCCACAAAATATGTCACATTGGCATGGCAAAGACCTCGTGCCTCAACATATTCCACAACTACACGGAAAAGACCTCATTCCACCACATTTAATGTACCCGTGTTAGTTATCAATAACATGTTCAATAGAAACTAATCAAGAATCAAATAAAGTAATGCATGATAACAACTTCCTTATTTCAATCTGTTATGTTACCAACAACTCAATAGAATATAAGATAATAACTCCACGTAGGAAAATCCATATCGGCAACCAAATCATCACGTAGTAACAGAGACACAGAATATCACATTTGGAACAATGCAACAAATCACGTAAAATGCATGATACGCACAAGGAAATCATAAGCACAAACAAGAATACTCCTTTTTCATCAATCACACGCCCTCATGCCATAACATATCATCCCCACATAGCCACCTTATCACATTTCGTGTTCAACAATAAAGTAAATTCCCACCTAGTCTCGGCACACGCATTTTAATAATCATCCCACCTAGTATTTCCATATACGCAAACCCGATATATATGGCCCGCCTTAATTCAACACATGTGCAATATCAGCAATAATAATAGTACGGCAGAAACCTCGTGCAACCACCTGAACAAACACCAAACAAGTCCACATGTGCCAAAATCATAACAACACAACATGCCAACAGTTACATCAAGACATAAACTCACAATTTGTCATTGCAGTGCACAAGGACAATTCAATAATAAAATGCAGATGGGTCTTCAACATATAAGCATGAAAGCTACTCAAATTAGCAAGAATCTCACAACAACCCAACTTGGCCAAATAAGGAATTAGAATCTCAAATCATTATCTCGAGCGTGCAATATAAACTCAAATAAACAATCAAAGTGAAAACATGCAAAACAAAGACTTCTCAATCAAAATAGAGCGATAAAATCAATCCTCGGGTCAAATTTGGTCATAAACTATACACACGACCGTGTACACCCTCATCACCTCATGTACATGTCGTTCACACATTGCACAAATAAACAATTAAGCCAAATCCTAAGGGAGAGTTCCTACACACAATGTTAGGCAAGATACTTACCTCGTTCAAGCTAAATCAATCCTCTAGTATGCCCTTCCCTCATAAATCAACCTCTCAATGAACGCGAAGACGGAGTGTTCCCATCCAAACAAACTACCTTTACGAACGCGATTATTCATCTATGATTGTGATTAACAGTAGAACACCGGAAAATCTGCAGCCCAAGCATGAGAGAAAAGATTTGAAACTCACCCGAAGCACACCTGAGGCCTCCGGAACCATGTCCAATCACACCCACCAAACCCAAAACATAACACGGACCTACTCGAGGCTTCAAATAACACCAATCAGCATCAAAAACTACGAATCGCACCTCAATTCGAGCCTAATGAACTTTCAACTTTCATAACTCACATCGAACCATACCAAATAAACTCGGAATGACCTCAAACTTTGCATACAAGTCCCAAATGAAACAACAGACCTATACCAACTGACGGAATCGCAATTTGAACCCAATATAACAAAATAAGCTCTCGGTCAAACATATCAGCCTTCCAAACCATCAACTATCCAGCCCTCGCCAATTCAAGCTAGAACAACCTATGAGCCTCCAAATCCACATCCGGACATACGCCTAAGTGCGGCATCACCATACGGACCTAGAAAAACCATGAAAACTCTTATCCGAGATCAAATACACAAAAGTCAAACTGGGTCAAAACTTTTAGCTTTACTTCTAAAATTAGGATCATTCTACCAAATCAATCTTGAACCGCGCGAAGAGCGAAACCGTAAAACACGCAAGTCATAGTACATCATATGAAGCTACTCACAACCTCGAACCACCGGACAGAAATATAAATGATCAAAACAATTAGTCGGGTCGTTACAATAACCAAATAAGAAAAAAATTCATTTTTTGATGTTTGGCTATAAATATATATTTTTAGTGCACTGCTTACCCTACATTTTAAGGTTTTAGTGATTAAATGTGCGACATTTTCAGCTTAACTGTATCATTTTATGTGTAGGATTATTGAAGGATGAAAATAGATGAAGGTTGCACACATGGACGTCAAAGAACACAAAAGAGTACGAAACAACAACAAAATAGGACCAGGCGCCAGGGTGGGCGATGCCTGGTCCTGGGCGAGGTCCATCGGGTGCTGGAGTGGGAGATACATGCTCTGAGGCACGCTGCACAGCAGGCCTCGCGAGCTCTGAGGCCAGGTCTCTTCCCAGTCCGTGCTTTAAACGATTTCAACTTGGATTTAGGCTTGGGTACTCCGACCCAAACCTATAAATGACCCCTAAACGTGATTAGTGAGTGGTTGGTCAATTTTGGAGGTAAGAAAAAGCAAAGAAACCCAAACGGAGCACGAAATTCATCTTTCTTTCATCCTCCTACTAGTATTCATAGCTTTTATGTTAAAAATAATATTTTGAGTATTGTCATGAACATAAGTGGCTAAGAACCTCATTATTCTGGGGTTATTGGTTGTTATTTACTATTGTATTTTGATGGTTGATAATAATGCTTTATTTTATCATATTAGTTTATTATTCAATCTTGTACTTAATTATTCTATTGCGTAGCTAACAATAGAGTAATCTCTACGAATATATAGTTGAACTCGAAAGTGGAAACTATAGATTGCATACAAGATTGAATAGAGTAAGTTCTTGAATTCGGGCATCGGATAATAGATTCGTGATTAGGATAAACATATTCTAGTTTCCTTACTTGGTTATTAGTGTAACAAATACACATGAGTTCTAGTTAATTCTGATTCTTTAAACATATAGTCTTCAGATGGCTTGAATAGGCGAGCAAAGCGTCAAAAGAACTTCGCGAGCAAAATAAACCTTGTTAATAAAAAAAAATTAGATAAATCAAGTGATTAAATCAATCGGAAGAACGCAATAATAGAGACAATTATCCCATAACCCCAAAATATTCCCATCTCATTGAATTCTTTCTAAGTGTTTGTTTGCCCTTCTTGCGATATTATTCTCTTATTTGGTTATTAGTTTCATAGTAATTTAGTTAGTAAAAACCGCAATCATCTTCCTCAAAATCTCTTGAACAAATAACTCGTACCTAGTTTAGTTTAGGCAGTCATTTGATCATAAATCCCCATGGGAACGATACTCTCTCATCACTTTATCACTAATCGACCGCGTATACTTGCGTGTGCGTTTGGACCCAACAAGTTTTTGGCTTCGTTGTTGAGGATTTAGAAATTAGTTATTTGTCTGGAATAAGATTTTATTTGTTTTTGTTCAAGATTTAATTTGTTTTGTTGTTTCTGACTCGACAGGTGTTCACGTTTAATGATAAGAAGAAGTAACAGTTTGAACTATCTTCCTCCTCATAATCCTAAACCCGAAAGTCTCCTTCACAGGTTAAGGAGGGAGGCGGAAGCAAGAGAAAGAACTGTAGAGTTGGGCATTTAATCCAACCATAGACAATTGAAATTACAGAGAATGATGAGAGACCAGTGATTGAGACCAAGGCTTAGTCTCGCGAACATGACTCGAGTTATCGTGATGCTTGATATAACGGGGCACTTTGAGTTGAAATAATACATAGTGTAACTGATCCAATCCACAGGGCAATTTGTGGGTTTGCCGAGTGAAGATCCACAGAGGCACATACAGAACTTTTTGGAGATTACGGATACATTCAACTATCCAAACATCCCCAAGGTGTAAAGACCCATAAAATTTCATGTCTAAAATAATGCCCGAATAGGTCCCTACGTTGTTATAATTGTAAAAGTTCTTAAAATCGGACCTTTTTGAGTAAAATTTACCCCCGGGACATAAAAGATATAATTTCCATAATTGCGCGGATTTGCAGTCCACTATGCGACCGCACATTAGGTATGCGGACCGCATAGTGGTCACATACCTGGAAAGCATGCTGTCCAATTTGAGGACAGCTATGTGGCCCAAGATGCGATCGCATTTTGAGAATGCGGGCCGCATAGTTGTTGCATTCTTGCACCTTGATTCTTGCGGAGGGAGTTATGCGACACACTATGCAATCGCATAACAGGTATGCGGATCGCATAGTGGTCGCATACCTGGGTAGTCTGTTTTTCCTTTTGGCCCAGCTGAGGACCATCTATGCGACAGGAATGCGGACCGCAGAGCAGGAATGCGATCGCATTCCTTACCGCATTTCCTGCTTCGGGGCTTCTAATTTCTTATTTTAAAGCTCGACCCCTAGTTTAATAAAACACCCCTCCCCTTCATTTTTAACACTTATCTGACTAAAATAGAGAGAAGTGAGAGTGGGTTCTAGATAGAGAAGTCCTAATCTTCCCCAAATTGGTCCTCAATCTCTACTCAGGCCTGGAAGTTTATCGAGTAGTCGTCATCTTCTTCATCATAAGAGGTAAGTCTTCACCCTGTTTCCCCAAATTCTCATATTTTAATTAAGAATAAAACACACATAGGTTGGTTCTTGAGAATGAAAGTTGAGACCTTGCATGCATGTGAATGATCTTCCATAACCTAGTAAAGGGAAGAAAGTTAGAGTAATCTTTCACTAAAAAGGGTTTAGTTAATCTAAGGGATCACATAATGTTTGATAAAATGTCCAAATGAATTCAAGATTCCTAATTCTAAGATAAATGTGTCGCATTGTGAACTAGATTGACGGTGCTAGACGGTTCGGTGAATTGTGATAGAAATTAAATGGAATTCCGATTCGAGATATGTATGGATAACTTTAATCTTTGTAGAGTCACCTTGTTGGTGTCCGAGCATTCGGTATGAGTTCCTGGCTTATGCATATGTGAATTGGTTGTTCTAATGTGTTGAGACGTAAGATTCTATTCTCTGATTGTCCTAGTTGATTGTTATGCCACCATGCTATATGAGATTGTGAAAAGAGTGATTTCTTGTGTTTACTCTATCATGTGCAAAGCTTGATAAATGGTGAATACATTGGTATGAACGGATGTACTGCCAAACGAAAGAAATGATAACGAATCCAATTGTTGAATGTATCTAAGTGCTAAATGCAGTGTAGTAAATAATGGAAAGGAAATGTGGATTTAACTAATTGAGCTATATGTTATGGCATACTGCATTTGACTCACTGTTTGGTAAAGACTTATGTGGCCTTGATTTCATATGGTTATTTGGTTGTTACGAATGAATGTACTTGATGATGAGAATCTTTGTGATTGAATCGTTGGTTGATGTTGCTACAAATGATGGAAAGTAAATGTGGTCTGATTTTATTAAGCTAAATGATTATGGAATACCATACATGACTTATTGTTTAGTAAAGAATATTGTGAACACATGTTTGTTTGGTTGGTATGAAATTATACTCTTGATGATATGAAGCCTTGTGATTGAATTGTTTGTTTTTGTTGTTTCTATGAAATGTGATTGTATGCTGCGATCGAGTTGCGCACCGCAACACGTGAAATAAGGATGATATGTTGAGAAGTAATAAGGGTGGAATGTGATTGTACTGTGGGATCGGGTTGCACGCCGCAATAGAAGAAATAAGGGAGGAATGTGATTGTACAGTGGGATCAGGTTGCATGCCACAACATAAGAAATAAGGGTGGAATGTGATTGTAAGGTGGGAACGGGTTGCACGCCGCAACAGGTGAACAATGAAGTAAGGAACTATGAAAATCTCATTTGTGATTCTTTGTATCTCTGTGCAATAATTGTTTGGTTTCTTGACTGACTTCTATCTGTGCATTGCTTTGATTTTACTTAGAGTAAGATTTGTTCATACATACTAGTACTATTCAATGGTACTAACGTCCCTTTTTTTGGGGGCACTACATCCTTTATATGGATGTAGGTGGTTCTATAGCAGGTAGCTCCGTCCGCTGATAGTGGTGCCTTTTCTTCATCCCTACAGCAGTTTTGGTGAGCCCCACTTCCTCTCGGGGCCGTGTGTAGTCTATACCGTCTTCTTTTGTATATGTTGTGTCATTAAAGGTATAGCCGAGGCCTTGCTGCCAGCAGGTTTATGTAAAACTCCTAGTACTCTTAGAGGCTCTGTAAACATTATGTGGGTTGTATATATGTATTTTGGGCAGTAGCTGTGTTCGGCCGAAATCGTGGTCCGTATTGAAAAAGTTGTATGTATTATATATGTTTTTGGGTTATCAAATGTTGAAAGTTAAAAGAGGAAATGAACTTATGTTGTAAATCGTGCTTTGAATTTAAATTGGCTAATTCATATGGAACAATGTTTATTATGGACACGGGGCAACGCGTTGGGTAGGAAAGGAAAACCAGGTCCGCTTGACCGGGATCATCCCGTTGGTCGCCGGTCTTGTCCCTTGATTTTGGGGCGTGACAAGCTTGGTATTAAAGCCTAAGGTTTTAAAAGTGTCCTGGGATGTCTCGGAGCCGTGTCTAGTAGAGCCCTTCTTATCGATGTGTTGTCGACCACATCTATAATTAGGGGGCTGCATGGACATTTAGGAAAATACCCACTTATTGCTATTCTATATCGTGCGATGTGGTGAAAGGTGAGGTTGTCTATCTCTAACTCGTGCGATGTTCCAATTTTCAGTAAATGGCACCCAAGAAGAGAGCCGACTCGACCTAGAGGCCAATGCCACCCCAAGTGTGGCCATAAATTCTCAATCTGATAGTGCGGGTGAGGACAATTCCCCGACCATGAATCATTCTGACTCTTCTGTTCCTAGCTAGACTATTCCAGTTCCTGCTCCAGCGGAGGGTGCTACGATCCCTCCTGCTGATATTCCTGATCCTCCTCCAGCCCCAACTTCGGGTCCCGGTATTTCTGATGGGGACATCAGGGCATCTATTTAGATGTTGACGCAGTGGGTGGCCTCTCAAGCCCAGAGATCAAATATTGCCCCCGCACCCTCGAGTGAACAAGGGGATTCTTCAGGTTCTAGAGTCAACTAGTTTCTACGGTTAGCCCCTCCAGAGTTCACAGGCACCGACCCAGAGGCCGATCCTCAAGATTTTATAGACGAGATGTACAAGACCCTTCGAGTTATGAGGGATACTGAGACAGAGGGAGATGAGTTAGCTTCCTATTGGTTGAAGGGAGCGGGATATTAATTGTTCGAGATGTAGGAGAGTTCCCGTGGAGAGGGGAGCCCTCTGGCGAGGTGGGATGAGTTTGTAGATGCTTTTATGGATCATTTCTTGCCTGCCGAGACTAGGGCAGCCCGTGCTGCAGAGTTTGAGGTCCTTAAGCAGGGCAACATGAGTGTGTGGGAGTACTATATGGAGTTTGTGCTCTTGTCCAAGTATGCTATCCACATGATGTTGACTATGGAGGCCACAGTTCGTCAGTTGTTCAGGGCCTCGGTCCCTTGGTTATCAATGACGCTGCTACAGCTGCTTTGAACTCAGATATGAACTATGGGAAGATTGTGGGATTCTCCCAGGATACGGAGGCTCAGAAATTGAAGATAAGAATGGAGAGAGAGAGTAGTAGTAGGGCCCGGGCACCGGGCAACCTTGGGAGTTCAGTTGGAGGTGTGAGATCATCCCTTGGTAGAGGGTCATCAGGGCCATCTCAGTCATATGCTCAGTCGCCAGTGCACCGCCATTAGGGCACAGTTATCAGCAGGGAGGTCGCTTTGGACCAGGTGCAGATAGCAGGAGGTTCCATCAGTCGGGTCGTTCAGGTGGGAGGTTCCAACAGCAGCGGAGGGCCCCATGCCCTAAGTGTGGTAGGTTTCATTCTGAGACTTGTTACTTGGATATCCCGGTATGCTATAGATGCGGAGTGAGGGGCTATGTTCAGCGAGACTGTCGTGCACCCAGTCAGGGCACAGGTAGGGGTACTGCTCAGCCATCCAGTTCGTCAGCCGCTACGTCTTCAGCACGCCCTCCAGCACTAGAAGGGCGTGGTAAAGCTAGGGGTAGAGCACGGGGTTAAGGGGGACCCATTCGGTTCTATGCTTTGAGTGGTCGCCAAAGTGCTGAGGTTTCTCCAGATGTTGTCACAGGTATTCTGACTGTTCAAACACATGATGTTTATGCTCTTATTGATCCCGGATCTTCATTGTCATATGTTACTCCATTTATTGCTTCGAGTTTTGGGATAGAACCCGAACAGCTTCATGATTCGTTCTTAATGTCGACTCTAGTTGGTGATTCTATTACGGCCGCGCGAGTCTATAGGAATTATGTTGTCACGGTGTGTGCTAGGGATACCACGGCCGATCTTATTGAGTTAGAAATGATAGATTTTGATGTAATTATGGGGATGGATTGGCTCTACTCGTGCTTTTCTAAACTCGACTGCCGAACCAGAATTATGAGGCTCGATTTTCCTAATCAGTTATTGAATGGAAAGGGAATGATGTTCTACCGAGGGGTAGGTTTATTTCCTGTCTTAAGGCCTCCAAGATGATCAGGAAGGGGTGCATCTATCATTTGGTCCGGGTCGCGGACACCACTTCAGAGGTGCCTGCTCCCGAGTCCGTGCCGGTTGTGAATGAATTTCTTGAAATATTTCCGGATGAGCTTTCTGGGATTCCACCAGATAGAGAGATTGATTTCGGAATTGATGTATTGCAAGATACGCATCCCATATCTATTCCACCTTACAGGATGGCACCAATAGAATTGAGAGAGTTAAAAGAACAATTGAAAGATCTATTAGAAAAGGGTTTCATTCGGCCAAGCATGTCGCCTTGGGGCGCACCGGTTCTTTTTGTCAGAAAGAAGGATGTATCGCTTCGGATGTGTATTGATTATCGGCAACTCAACAAGGTCACCATAAAGAACAAATATCCATTGCCTCGGATAGATGACTTGTTCGATCAATTGCAAGGTGCTAGGTTCTTCTCAAAGATTGATTTACGGTCCGGGTATCACCAGTTGAAGATCAGGGAGAAAGATATCCCTAAGACTGCCTTCAGGACTCGTTATGGGCACTTTGAACTTTTGGTAATGTCCTTTGGGCTAACCAACACCCCAGCAGCTTTTATGGATGTTATGAATCGAGTTTTCAAGTCGTTTCTTGACTCTTTTGTGATAGTCTTCATTGATGATATCCTTGTTTATTCGCGAAGTCGGGAAGATCATGCTAATCACCTCAGGGCAGTTCTGCAGACTCTTCATCAACACTAGTTGTATGCAAAGTTTTCAAAATGTGATTTTTGGCTATAATCACTCACCTTTTTGGGCCATGTTTTTTCGAGGGAATGGATTTAGGTTGATCCCAAAAGATCGAGCGGTGAAGGATTGGCCTAGACCGATGACCCCGACAGAGATTCACAATTTCTTGGGTTTAGTTGGATATTATCAGAGGTTCGTGGAGGGATTCTCTACTCTCGCCTCCCAATTGACCAATCTGACGCAGAAAGTAGTTAAGTTTTAGTGGTCCGATGCTTGTGAAAAGAGATTTCAGGAATTTAAGTCGAGATTGACTTTAGCACCAGTGTTGACCTTGCCAGAACGTTCAGAGGGGTTTGTGGTTTATTGTGATGCTTTGAGGGTTGGTTTGGGGTGTATGTTGATGCAATGTGGTAAAGTTGTAGTGTATGCTTCAAGGCAACTCAAGAATCATGAGAAGAGTTATCCGACGCATGATTTAGAGCTCGCTGCGCTTGTGTTTGCATTGAAGATGCGCGGCATATGTTTATGGGGTCCATGTGGACGTGTTCACAGACCACAAGAGTCTTCAGTATTTATTCAAACGGAATGAGTTGAACTTAAGGCAGCGGAGGTGGTTAGAATTGCTCAAGGATTATGATATGAATATTTTGTAGAATCCAGGAAAGGAGAATGTGATAGCCGACGCTCTTAGTCGGAAATCCATGGGTAGCTTGGTCCATTTGGAAGTAGGTCAGAGGCCTTTGGCTCGGAAGGTTTATCAGTTGGCCAGTCTAGGGGTCTGTCTTTCGGCCTTAGATGAGGGGAATGTCGTGGTGTGTAATAGCGCGGAGTCTTCGCTTGTAGCGGAATTCAAGGGAAAGCAATTCAGGGATCCGGCTTTGGCACAATTGAGGGAAGCAATTTTGAATCACAAGACTTCAGCATTTTCACTCGGCAATGATGATGGTGTTTTGCGGTGCCAAGGGAGGCTATGTGTTCCGGATGTGGATGACCTTCGGGAGAGAGAGGCTCACTATTCTAGGTATTTTGTACACCTAGGTTCTACGAAAATGTATCGCGATCTCAAGGAGATTTTCTGGTGGAATGGTATGAAGAGGGGTGTGGCGGACTTTGTGGGTAGGTGTCCAAATTGTCAGCAAGTGAAGGCCGAGCATCAGAGGCCCAGTGGGCTAGCGCAGCTTATGGAAATACCGATGTCGAAATGGGAAATGATCAATATGGACTGTGTGGTAGGCGCACTCAGCGCAAGTTCGACTCAATTTGGGTAATAGTGGATCGACTAACGAAGTCGGCGTTTCTTGCCAGTCAAGTCCACCGATACTGCAGAACAGTACGCTCAGTTGTATATCAAAGAAATAGTCAGACTCCATGGCACTCCAGTTTCTATTATCTCGGATCGAGGGGCCTGGTTCACAGCTAACTTTTGGAGGAAATTTCAGCAAGGTTTGGTTACTCAGGTAAATCTCAGCACAGCTTTCCACCCACAGACGGACGGTCAAGAGGAGCGGACTATTCAGACTTTTGAAGATATGCTACGAGCTTGTGTATTAGATTTCAAGGGTAGCTGGGATGATCATTTGCCGCTTATAGAGTTTGCTTACAATAACAGTTCCCATGCTAGTAGTAAGATGGCCCCATTTGAGGCATTGTACGGTAGGAGGTGTAGGTCTCCGATTGGATGGTTCGAGGTTGGTGAGGCGGAACTGCTAGGACCGGATCTTGTGCACCAAGCTATGGAAAAAGTTAGAGTCATTCAGGAGAGGATGAAAACTGCTCAGAGTCGTCAGAAATCCTATGCGGACATTCGTCGTAGAGATTTGGAGTTCCAAGTAGATGATTGGGTATTCTTGAAGGTGTCTCCCATGAAGGGAGTGATGCGGTTTGGGAATAAATGGAAATTGAGCCCGAGGTATGTCAGGCCATATCGGATTGCTCAACGGATAGGGCAGGTAGCGTATAGGCTGGAATTGCCCCCTGAAATGTCATTGGTGCATCTAGTGTATCATGTGTCCATGATAAAGAAGGTAATTCGAGATCCATCTGCCATCGTGCTAGTTGAAGCAATTGAAATTAATGAAGAATTGTCATATGAAGAGGTTCTGGTTCCTATTCTTGATAGGCAAGTCCGTAGATTAAGAAACAAAGAGATTGCTTCTGTTAAAGTGTTATGGCGAAGTCAACAAGTCGAGGAAGCCACGTGGGAAGCGAAAAATGAAATGAAAGAGAAATGTCCCCATTTGTTTGAATAAGTCTAGTAGTGGTCGTGAGAACTGCCATCTCTAAGCAATTACACCTTTGTGTCGAATTTTGTGCAAGAACACTCCACTCTCCTAATTTCCTTACTATTGTGACTTCTCAATTTTGTGCCGCCTTTGTGTATGTTGTGGAATAGTTAAACTATGTGCAACTCATGTGATAGTTGAATGATATGCAAGTTTATGGCATTAACTGAATTATGTATAGCATGTTGAAGTAGTTGAATTGTATAAAATTTTATGAGGTAACCGAATTATGTGCAAGTTGTTGGAGTTATTAAAAATGTGTGAAATTGGTTAAAAATGTGTTTCGGGGGCTCTCTGAATGATTTACAAAGGAAACTCTGGCAAAATTTTCAGAAAATATCGGAGTTAGTGAAAATTAGGGGTTAGAATATTGTGTTGTCAAAATGATTCCCCGATCCTCATTCGAGGACGAATGATTTTAAGTGGGGGAGGATGTAAAGACCCGTAAAATTTCATGTCTAAAATAATGCCCAAATAGGTCCCTGTGTTGTTATAACTGAAGAAGTTCTTAAAAACGGACCTTTTTGAGTAAAAAGTACCCACGGGACTTAAAAGATATAATTTCCAGAATTGCGCGGATCTGCGGTCCACTATGCGACCGCAGATCAGGTATGCGCATCGCATAGTGGTCGCATACCTGGACAGTCTATTGTCCAATTTGAGGACAGCTATGTGGCCCAAGATGCGATCGCATTTTGAGAATGCGGGCCGCATAGTTGTCCCATTCTTGCACCTTGATTCTTGCGGAGGGAGTTACGCGACGCACCGTGCGATCGCATAACATGTATGTGGAACGCATAGTGGTCGCATACTTGGGAAGACTGTTTTCCCTTTTGGCCCAGCTGAGGGCCATCTATGCGACAGGAATGCGGACCGCATAGCAGGAATGTGATTGCATTCCTGACCGCATTTTCTTCTTCGGGGCTTCTAATTTCTTATTTTAAAGCCCGACCCCTACTTTAATAAAACACCCCTCCCCTTCATTTTTGACACCTATCTGACTAAAATAGAGAGAAGTGAGAGTGGGTTCTAGAGAGAGAAGTCCTAATCTTCCCCAAATTGGTCCTGCATCTCTACTCAGGCCTGGAAGTTTATCGAGTAGTCGTCATCTTCTTCATCATAAGAGGTAAGTCTTCACCCCATTTCCCCAAATTCTCAGATTTTAGTTAAGAATAAAACACACATAGGTTGGTTCTTGAGAATGAAAGTTGAGACCTTGCATGCATGTGAATAATCATCCATAACCTAGTAAAGGGAAGAAAGTTAGAGTAATCTTTCACTAAAAAAGGTTTAGATAATCTAAGGGATCACATAGTGTTTGATAAAATGTCCAAATGAATTCAAGATTCCTAATTCTAAGATAAATGTGTCGCATTGTGAACTAGATTGACGGTGCTAGACGGTTCGGTGAATTGTGATAGAAATTAAAGGGAATTCTGATTCGAGGTATGTATCGCTAACTTTAATCTTTGTAGAGTGACCTCGTTGGTGTCTGAGCATTCGGTATGAATTCTTGGATTATGCACTTGTGAATTGGTTGTTCTAATGTGTTGAGACGTAATATTCTATTCTCTGATTGTCCTAGTTGATTGCTATGCCACCATGCTATATGAGATTGTTAAAAGAGTGATTTCTTGTGTTTACTCTATCATGTGCAAAGCTTGATAAATGGTGAATACATTGGTATGAAGCGATGTATTTCCAAACGAAAGAAATGATAATGAATCCAATTGTTAAATGTATCTAAGTGCTAAATGCAGTGTAGTAAATAATGGAAAGGAAATGTGGATTTAACTAATTGAGCTATATGTTGATGGCATACTGCATTTGACTCACTGTTTGGTAAAGACTTTTGTGGCCTTGATTTCATATGGTTATTTGGTTGTTAGGAATGAATGTACTTGATGATGAGAATATTTGTGATTGAATCGTTGGTTGATGTTGCTACAAATGATGGGAAGTAAATGTGGACTGATTTTATTAAGCTAAATGGTTATGGCATACCGTACATGACCTATTGTTTAGTAAAGACTATTGTGAACACATGTTTGTTTGGTTGGTATGAAATTATACTCTTGATGATATGACCTTGTAATTGAATTGTGGGTTGTTGTTGTTGCTATGAAATGTGATTGTCCGGTGGAATCGGGTTGTGCGCCGCAACAGGTGAAATAAGGATGATATGTTGAGAAGTAACAAGGATGGAATGTGATTGTACGATGGGATCAGGTTGCACGCCGCAAAAGAAGAAATAAGGGAGGAATTTGATTGTACGGTGGGATCGGGTTGCACGCCGCAACAGAATAAATAAGGGTGGAATGTGATTGTAAGGTGGGATCGGGTTGCGCGCCGCAACAGGTGAACAATTGAAGTAAGGAACTGTGAAAATCTCATTTGTGATTCTCTATATCTCTGTGCAATAATTGTTTGGTTTCTTGACTGCCTTCTATCTGTGCATTGCTTTGATTTTACTTAGAGTAAAATTTGTTCATACATACTAGTACTATTCAATGGTACTAACGTCCCTTTTGCCGGGGCGCTACATCTTTTATATGGATGTAGGTGGTTCTATAGCAGGTAGTTTCGTCCGCCGATAGTGGTGCCTTCTCTTCATCCCTACAGCAGTTCTGGTGAGCCCCACTTCCTCTCGGGGCTGTGTTTAGTCTATACCGTCTTCTTTTGTATATGTTGTGTCATTAAAGGTATAGCCGGGGCCTTGTTGCCGGCAGGTTTATGTAAAACTCCTAGTACTCTTAGAGGCTCCGTAGACATTATGTGGGTTGTATATATGTATTTTGGGCAGTAGCTGTGTTCGGTCGAAATCATGGTCCGTATTGAAAAAGTTGTATGTATTATATATGTTTTTGGGTTATCAAATGTTGAAAGTTAAAAGAGGAAATGAACTTATGTTGTAAATTGTGCTTTGAATTTAAATTGGCTAATTCATATGGAACAATGTATATTATGGACACGGGGCAACGCGTTGGGTAGGAAAGGCAAACCAGGTCCGCTTCACCGGGATCATCCGGTGTGGCACCGGTCTCGTCCCTCGATTTTGGGGCGTGACACGAGGACTATGTCAGAATGACCTTGTTTCCCTTTTCTCTATTAGGGGGGAGAAAAGGGGAGATTGAACAAAGAGCCAACAAACTCAATCCAAACATGGGTAGATCTAGCACGGAAATTCCTTATCAAATTCTTCCCACAAAGAAAATAATGTCACTAAAAAGCCAAATTCTAGGGTTTCAACAAAACGATGGAGAGACTCTACGTCAAGCCTGCGAGAGATATAAAAAGCTACTCAAAGGTTTCACACATCACTTTCAGCCGGATGAAGTCATGGGTCATACTTTATTTGATGGGTTGGAGGAAACATCCTAGACGGAACTTGATTCGGCCGGTGGAGGTAGTTGCATGTCTAGGTCGTATACTGAAATCCAGATCCTCCTGAACAATTTCATGGGTAACGATAACAATTGGAGAGGAAACGGGAAACCACACGGAGTACTTAAACAAAAGGCAACAGGTGTTATTGAGCTTGATGATTTCTCAGCCATGAGAGCTGATATAGCAAAGTTAGCCAATCAGGTAAATATGATGACAATGCAACAAGCGCAACAGGTGCAACAAATGTCTACATATTGTGAAATTTATGGAGAAGGTCACACGAGTGACCAATGTCCGATGAATCTAGAATCTATTCATTATGTGGGCAAGTAGAGTGGAGGTCCGATGAACCAAAATGCGCAGTATGGGAACACTTATAATCCCAACTGGAGGAATCACGTAAACTTCTCATGTGGTGGAATTCAGGCTAGTGAAAATCAATACAGCCCTAAGGAAACTACAATCAGCCCCAAAAGCCACCACGACAGGTAGAAGAAAGCACCAATCATATGTTGAAAAATTTGTTATTGACAACCAACAGTTGAGGTCTGATTTTCAAATTTTAGAAAGGCAGATTGAGCAGTTAGCTGCAAGAAAATACCTGACCTACTGGAGAACTCCCAAGATATTGAGAAAAATTCCATTGAATAGGTACAAGCAATTAATCTAAGAAGTGGGAAAAGCATTGGAGGAGCTGCCACCTAAAAAGTATGTGCCTAAAGAAGTTTTTTAAAGATTGGTACCTAGACCAAAGGTAGAACCTGAAAAGAAAGATGATGAACACAGGCAAGATATAGAGGTACGGCCACCACCGCCTTTTCCTCAAAGGTTGCGAAAGTCGAAAGATGAGTCCAAGTACAAAGTTCTTAGATATCATGATCTAGGTGCGGGTGAATCCACCTTTGATAAAAGTGCTGCAGGAAGTTCCTAAATATGCCAAGTACTTAAGATATATCGTGGCTAATAAAAGATGGTTGACAAAGTTTGAAATGGTTGCACTTACTTAGGAGTGGAGTGCTAGAGTACAAAGTAATATCCCGCCTAAGTTGAAGGATCTAGGCCATTTCACAATTCCCTTGGCGACCGGAAAACACGAGGTTGGTATAGCCTTGTGCGATGTGGGAGAGAGCATTAATTTGATGCATTTATCTATATTCAAGCAACTCAAATCGAGAGCACCTAGGCCTACTATTAAAACTCTACAGCTAGAAGATCGGTTGTTAGCAGTGCTGAAGGAATAATTGAAGATATGGTGGTGCGAGTGGGGACTTTCCCGCTGATTTCATTATTCTTGACTACATGGTTGTGAGGAAGTTCCAATTATTTTGGGCGAGCATTCTTGGCCACTGGAGGAGCACTTGTTGATGTAAGGGAAGGCAAGCTAAGTATGAGAGTGCATGATGAAGAAGTTATGGCAAGGAGTCGTGACGGCACCTAGTCTCTACGACTAGATAAGCCTATTATTGCGGAAAAAACTGAAAAGAAACATAACGATAAAAGCCAAACAGTACATTTTAATAAGCAAGACTAGTGCCACCCAGCATATACAATAACATTACCCGGAATGTCTCTAATCACAAGCTTCTATAAGTCTATATTGCTCTATACAAAAATGTCTTAAGGAAACAAAAGAAAATCTCTACGCGGGGAAATAGAATGGGACTCCGAGGTCTGCGGACGCGAGCATAAGTACCTTGAAGTCTCCTAAATCAGCAAGGACGCACCAAATACGAGGCTGATAGCTCGTACCTGGATCTGCACACAAAAGAGCATGTGCAGGAAAGGGCACGAGTACACCACAATGGTACCCAGTAAGTGCCAAGCCTAACCTCGGTCGAGTAGTGACGAGGTCAGGTCAGGGTCCTACCGGTGTAAATATAATGAATTAAGAAGTAAGAGATATAAATATATTCTACTGTAAATAGTTAAGGAAGTTCACAGAATTAACAGTTAAGGGATCCCTCGGCTCAGAACAAGGAAATACAAAAGGGAAATCTTCTGAGATACCGTCCCTTAGTTTCGAATAATTATGCAGTACAGAGGGATCTCCCGGAATACGTACGTAGTCCCAAAATAAATATACAGTGTTGGGGGATCTCCCGGAATACGTCTGTAGTCCAAAAGTAAATACGCAAGACAGGGGGATCTCCTGGAATACGTCTGTAGTCCCAAAATAAATATGCAGTGCCGGGGGATCTCCCGGAATACGTCTATAGTCCCAAAGTAAATATGCAGCTCGAAATGACATGACAGTTACAATATTAAAATGTACAGTTTAGACTAAACGCAACCAAGGAAAATAGGAATGTACCTAAACATGATGCAGAGAATTTCAAAAGACAGTCAAAACACGTAGGCATTCTTTCCTAATCTAACTAGGTAATTAAACATAGTAGTGTAGTTCAAACAAAGGGAAACAGATTATGATTTAGAAGAAAATCGGAATTTTCACAACAATAGCATGTGTACGTACTCATCACTTCACGTACACGGCGCTCACACATCAAATAGTAGCAACATCCTAAGAGGAAGTTCCCCACGCAAGGTTAGGCAAGTCACTTACCTCGAACCGCTACAATCAAATCCAAAACCGCTCTCTTGCCACGAGTATCCAACTCCGAATGGCCCAAATCAAATCTAATCAATTTCATAATATAAATATAACTACAAGTAACTACTTTAGCTAATGAATTCGAAGCTAAGGAATAAAAATAGGGAAAATGCCCAAAAAGTCTCCCCGGGCCCACGACTTGGAATCGGGTAAAAGTTATTAATTTAGAACACTCATTCACTCACGAGATCACTCATACAAAAATCATCTCATTCTTATGTCTAAGACTCGATCAAAACTCAGAATTTTGATTGGGGAACTTTTCCCCCATTTCCCCACATTTCTTACTCAATTTGCTTGATTAAATGGAGAAAACTACAATAGATTAATGCAATAAAACAAATTTCGAGTAATAAATTGTTACCCACAAGATTCCTCTGAAAATCCCTCAAAGACCACAAGATTCTTCTGAAAATCCCTCAAAGAAACACCTTCTCCCGAGCTCAAAATAAAAAATGGAGTGAAATGAACTAACCCTCGATTTTGCCCCCTTTTCTTCCCAGCGATCTTCACATCTGCGGCGTTTTCTTGCACCTGCGTATTCCATACCTGCGCCCAAACAATCTCACCTGCGGATGTCACTAACTCCCACAGTCTCCACACTTGAGCCCAGGTCATGCACCTGCGGGCTCGCAGGTGCGGTGAAAACCTCGCAACTACGCTTCAGCCACGAGCTTCCCAATTCCGCATCTGCGAGCTTCCCCTCTGCGCTTGCGACCTCGCACATGCAGCTCCCCATCCGCAGGTGTGGAAAAACACCAGAAGTCCAAACACCAGCGGATCAACAACTCCTAATTTCCAAAAACCAATTCGTTAACCACCCGAAAGAATCCTGAGGCCCCCGGGACCTCAACCAAACATACCAACCAGTCCTAAAACATCACAAACTTAGTCGAGCCTTCAAACCTCATTTCACAACATCAAAAACATGAATTATGCGCGGATTCAAGCCTAAGGAAATTTGAATTTTCCAAATTCTACAAACGACGCCGAAACATATTAAACCTTGTCCGAATGACTTCACATTTCACACACAGGTCACAAATGACACTACGAATCTACAACCACTTGTGGAATTCCATTCCGGGCTCGATATCAAAATTTTAACTACCGGCCAAAATCGCCAAAATTCCAACTTTCACCAATTCAAGCCTAAATTTACTACAGACATTCGAAACACATTTCGAACGCGCTCCTAAGACCATAATCACCCAACAGAGCTAACGAAATTGACGAAATTCCATTTCGGAACTGTCTTCATATAGTTTCGACTGCGGTCCAAGTTCTAAGACTTAAGCTCTCGTTTAGGGATTAAGTGTCCCAAAACACTTCTAAATTCACAACCAATCACCCTGGATATTTACAATACCAAAAATAAATATGGGGAAAGCAGTTATTAGGGGATCGGGGATCTAACTCTCAAAACAATCGGTCGGGTCGTTAAAGACAAGAACCTTCTGCATTATGAGTTTGAGCTTGGTCAATCCGTGCTTGTGCATAAGTCAAGATTGAAGCTCTTCCCGGGAAAGCTCCAACCTTGATGGTGTGGTCCATTTGAGGTAGCTAGTGCTAC
The DNA here is from genome assembly GCA_005239495.1 of Nicotiana undulata. Lineage (NCBI taxonomy): Eukaryota > Viridiplantae > Streptophyta > Magnoliopsida > Solanales > Solanaceae > Nicotiana > Nicotiana undulata. The sequence goes on from ML276686.1 coordinate 136,052, forward strand.
AAGGCATGGCTGTGTGGAACATAGGGATCCCATACATGGTGACACGTTTATATTCAAAGAGCAAAGAGTCAAACACTATTGGGATGGTGGCATTCATTGTCACCAAACTTCGATAGACTTGGTGGATGCTTGATGGAACATTTTGCGTCGTGCTACAACGTTAAATCAGGCGCTTCATAGGAGGCAACCCATTGTGATGTTGTATTTTTCATGACATGGCGTTAACTAAGGAGCTTGTTGGGAGGCAACCTAATTCATAGTGTAGTTAGCTTAATTAGATTTTTCTATTTGTTTTTAGATACTAAAATGTTTTTGGTTGAATTTGGTGTTTGAATAGTTACAGGAGCATGATGGGCAGTCAAACAAGTTGATAATGAAGTTCAAAACATGAATGATCTCGTCACAGGCTAGGCGCCGCCCAGCCCATCGACTGGTCAAGCGCGTGTTATATCTGGCGTTGCCAGGCTTGTATCTCACCCCACAATGGGCGTCGCCCACTCTGCCGCACGGTGGACCTCACGTTCATGCTCGCGGCACCCAGGTAAGTTTTCGCTCTCTCTTCTTTTGTCCTTAGTTAACCCATTCCTACAAAAGCGCGCACACACACACACACACACACCGATGAACCCCATAGGAATGTGATTGTTGAGTACATGAGTGTTTACACTCAAAAATCCCAAACTGATGGGAGGGTGGGTCAATCCCTCACCCATTCAATGGCTTACACACAGCTAGTGCGCGCTAAGTATTGTTAAAATTCATCAAAGGAGTTATATTCCCAATCAGAGCCCGAGTCTACGGGATTTATACACTAGTGGTTTGTAGGTTTTATTAACATGAAATTTTAAGTGGGGGATGGCTCACCAGAGTCGGGGTATATTTTTAAAAGTGTGGTTACATGTGAATGAGTTGAATGTATGACGCTACGTGATTAAATTATGCATGGTGAAGTCTGAGTAACTTTGATTTAAATAAAGGACCGTTTGTTAAAATCTTAAGTGAGGGGTCGTTACGACAACATGTTGGGCTAATGAGGAGGATCACAAAGAATGACGAGGGAGTTTTCTTACCACCCTTCTGGATTTTTATTGCTTTTATATGCACAGTGACATTGCATACCTTAAGTGTGGGGTGGGAAATTCTCTATGGATTCTACATTAGTATTAGTATCTTTAGCTTCTTATTTTATTTTTATTTTTATTTAGTAATTTTTTTATTTTCTATTTGGCATTTTAAAAAATTGAAAATTTTGGGTTTTTCCTGACAATGGATCTTTTGCACAGTTTTTTTAGGGATTAAAAGTATAACCAAAAACACAAAAAGGAAAATTAAAAAATAGAATCCAAATATATGTCTTTTATTTTATTTAGGTGGTAATAATCACCCATTATTTTTCTTTATGCCTGGGTTCTTTTCCATGGGATATAGTTTGAACCGGGTAGTAGTTTTTTTTATTTTTTAGAGTAGATTAATATTTATGGAATAAATGGAGGAAGAAAGATGAACCTATACGCCTTTGACTTGTTTGATAGTAGCATATTTAGGCTTTGGCATGTGTAATATCTTCCCTATGTGTTTGAAATTGAGCATGATGCCTTTATATATTGGATAGCATGTCTTGTGACACCTATGTCTCTTTTACTTGAATATGGTTCACTTTGTTCTTAATACTTAATATCTTGTGGATCTATGAATACTTGCGTTGATTGAGAGTCGGAATGAGACCACCCTTAGTGAGTCATGTGACATGGTATATTGTGTCGAACAATACACCATTAGCGGAAATTGAAAAAAAAACAGAAGAAAGAAAATTCTCAAAAAAGAGAGAAGGAAAAATATAGGTGGATAAATTGTTGTCTTGTTTTTGCTAGGGGGTATTAAGTAAAGTAGTGCTTAAAGAAAGATGGCATATTTTTTGGGGAGTGATCTTGGTTGTGAAATTAAAGTGGATTGAAGAAATTGCGCTAAAGTTTAATATGTGATGTGTTAAAGTATTTAGGAGGGTGGACCATTAATCCTAAATATATCTTGTTTGTCCCTTAGACCACATTACAACCATAAAAAGTCCTAATTAATTTTACATCGAGCGAGACTACATTAGTAGAGATTTACATTATGGGCAAGCCTGTGGTACCAATTACATGCATGTGACTTCTTTTGTGAGAGTGAGTGATGTTCTAAACGTCAATACCACACAAGAGGGGGGGTGATTTGTGTGGTGTCCAATTTTCGCGTGCAATAGTTATAGAAGGACCATGTTCTTCTATGTGTTCCAACTCCTACAGTTTGCGGAATAATAAATGAAGAATTTAAAGAACACATCAATTTTACGTGGAAAACACCTGGCTCAAAAGGTGAAAAAACCACGACCTACTTCCCAGTAGGATTTTTCCAAACTCTTCACTAAATCAATGAGCCAAACAGCATTTACAAAATAAATTCTTTTGTAAACCTAAGGATTAACTCTAACCCGTTGTGGCAAACTAGCCTCTAGCTATTTGTGACAAACTTCAAGTTAACTATAACTTGAACACTCAGTACCTATTAAAATTGCTTCTAGATAAAGCTGAAAGGTACAAGTTGTAATCACCTACTACAAATAAACTAGACTGAAATACAAAAGATGGAACTGGTTCTTCTAGCTAGTTCAAGTAGCTTCAGAGTCGCACCCTCAATTCTCACACGAACTGCTTGCAAAATTGCTTTGGTAATTTTGCTCTCAATTATTGTTTTGCTTCTGCGTTTGTGTGTACCTGTACAATAAGAACACTTAACAATATATAGGATTGGTAGACAAAGAGATTTACTAGAATGTGGATGCTACTCTTCCTTGGTGGAAGAATTCTAGTTGACCTCAACTCCCTAAATCCTCCCTTATCTTGATTCTAATCTTACTGAATAAGGAGTCCATCTCCTTATCAATTTGCAACCTTTTCGATCAGGAGTTATCTCTTTAGATCACAGATTTCGTTTATCTCCTGCTTGTGCACCTCACGTGCCCTTAACTCTGCATGTGTCTATGTCTTCAGTGATGGACCTGGTTCAACTCTGAGTTCCTATGTCAATCTTCAAAACCATTCAGCTTCTTGATCCAACAAATTACCCCTTTTTGATGATGACAAACTTTGTGCTTAGGCCTGTAACCACTCTAATCCAACATTGACACTTTTTAGAGTATTAAACATTTATCATAAAGAACTGGGTTCATTAGGTTATAAATATCACATATTCAAAGTATATCACATCTTCCCCCTTTTGGAATCATCAAAAAGTTGCAAAATGTTAGAATTACCAGATTTATAAAAATTACTCATGGCCACTGGGGAAACTGCAAGTGCAAACATGGATTAATCATCAATAGTGACCAAAAATGCAAACAATCAAAGAGAGTGAGACAAAAATAAGAGCAAAAACAACAAAATTCATTGATAGAAGCATAGTTCAACCACCATCCACACAAAGAAATAAAAACAGTTACTACCATGAGCAAAAGAAAACAAAACAATCCTGAATCTGGGTCATAGAGGGTTGAAGACAGGACATTGGACAACTCAGGCTGGGAAGGAGTGGAGGCTAGGTTCTTTTCTTAGAGAAGAGACAGCATATTCTGAAGAATCCCCTCAATCTTCTCTTTCTCTTTGGCAAGCTCACTTTTGAGAGCGTCTCTCTCAGTTTCAACCTCTGAAAGGCGATTCTTCAGCCTAAGATTTCAGCATCCTTAGCCTCACCTTCCTACACAAGGACCCTGACTTTTCTATTCACTGGCATTTTTCTGGATGAACCAGTTTCATTGTCAAGAACATTTACAATATAATCACATGCCAGAAGCGTGTTCTTGCCAATGTAGTCCTTGACAGTAGCCATTTCTGCCTTCTTCAGGGGAACCTTGAAGTGAGCCAGCACAGTCGTGAGGATGAAACCATATGGGATGGCATGGGCCTTGGAACCATTAACCATCTTATCCAGTAGTTGAATGATAAAGTAAGGCCAGTTGATTTGTTTGTCACTGTCCAGGCAGTCCATGAGAGTTAAGTCCATGTAGTTCGCTATGTGCCTTCTCTCTTTCCTGGACAGTACGCATTTGATAATGAATTCAAAACCACCTTGTGAGGGGGATTCATCTCGCTTTTGTAAACTCCCCTTGGTTCCACCTCTTCAGCGTTGTCACTGAACCTTCTGGTAATTTGCAGTGCAGAAGGAAGACCATCCAGGTTGGGCCACTTCTGCCTCGTATAATCATCATAACCTTCAGAAGGTATCCCAAGTATTTTGCTCAGCTCTATGGCATCAAGGTGATTTTGGTCCCCTTGACCTTACTGGAAACCCTGTCATCCTTGGCCTCAGCATTGGCCATGAACTCTACAATCTCACTCCTGGCCAACCTGCCATCCAACTGAAGGACCATGTCTTTCCAGCCCTACACCTCCAAAGTATCCAATTGGTAGACCATACCAGACTCCTCCAGATCCTTCAAGAGTCTTCCCTTCAGAATTGTGCGCTTCCAAAATTTGGTCAAATTGTCTTTCTCTCCACCAGACTCCTCTGCTTCTTCACCACTCCAATCTTCCTCTTCATCAATCTAAACCTTCTTTGATTTAAGTGTAGACCTAGTCCTCTTGGCAACGGTTGAGGGTGTAGCAGACACATATGCAGACTTCTTAGAAGAAGTCTTGGCTTTCTTGGGTTTGGGTTTCTAAACCTCAAACATATACCATTTGTTCTTCTTGATGGACCAGGTCCATCTCCTCAACCTCAACAGCCTCTACAAGCTCAAACACTTTTGCCTTCCCCTTTTCAACTTTCTTTCTCTTACTCTGCCTCAAAGCCTTCTGTAACTCCTCTTCACTCTGCCTAATTGCACTTCTTGTAGTTCTTCCTCTTGGAAGAGGGGTTTCAATAGAGGGAGTGGCTTTTCGCTTCTTACTCACCACTGGAGTGTCAGCCTTCTTAGCCTTGGGTGTCCTCTTCTTCTTGGGTTTATAACTCTCTCCTAACTTTCTCATAAGGTCAGCTAATGTTTCCTTAATGGATGAACCAGGTTCATCAGTAGCATGTTGAATATTTTCTAACCCCTCAGCAGCCTCTCCTGAGTTACTTCCTCCTAAGTCATTGGCTCCTTCTTCAACTACCAATGGGGCAGTACAACAAATTGCCAATGGAGTACCTTCCAACCATGTTCCCCTCACAGTACTTCCTCCTCTCTCTCTCTCATTTTCTTTCACAATTTTATTTTTACCACCTCTTTGTCGTCTATCAGGAACTTCCACATCCACTATAGACCCAATCAGAACAAACCTATTTTAATAAATGACAGGTTCAGGCTCAGACCCAGTTTTAGGAGTTGATGATACCTGTTCAGAATCAGATGAACCAATTGCTTCCCCCTCAGTTGCTGACTTGAAAGAGTCATTGGAGTTCTCTAATTCTTGAGCCTGGCTGGCTTGAAGCTTAGCATTCAATTTCTTAGCTAGAGAGCCAGTAGCAACTGTTTTTCTGGCGAGCATCTTGACACACCTTCTCCTGGGCTACAGATTAGGGCTTGGTTGAAAACCGGAGGTGATTGGAGGAGACGGAACATGATTGTTTTGAGGGGTGGTGGGATGGGATTGAGATGGGGTGGAAGAATTTGATTGAGATGGGGTGGAACCAGTATCTTTGAGTGTGATACTGTAGTCAAGTGTGTTGGAGGAGGATGAAGCAGGTGGTGGAGTATTAGCCATTGTGATGATTTTTTCTCAAGAAAGGAAGAAGATTAGGATCAAGATGTTTGAGCAGAAATGTTGAAAGGGTTTCGACGGTTATGACTTGAGGGGGAGAGGTGAATGATGATTTAGAGAAGTGATGATGATGGGTTTTTAAAGGAGAGTTAAATAAAACACAACGGGTGTAATTTGGGTCAAAAAGAAGTCTAATCAGTTCAGAAGTGTCAGTTAAAAGTGACGGTTATGACTACCCTATAATCTAGGCTCTTTTTTAATTCGATTGGACTCTTTTGGGTAGACGGAACATGTTCAAATTTAGGATAAAGACTAGATTTTGAAAAGAGCTTGTTTTAGATAGAGTTCTACTCATGATTAACTGTTAACATTTCAAGATGTGTATAGTGGAGAACGCATACCTCGTCTTCCAGATGAACCAGCATTTATGAACCAGGTTCATCCTGTAAGAATCTCTTGATTAAGCCTCAATTTTTCAAAAATGGAGAAACATCATTGGTAACTAAGGAGTCATATTAACACATGGCAAGAGATTATGATGTTTATAGCATGAAAATGAGCAATGATTATTCTGATTATTTACACAAATTTCAGAATTCCTAGCCAAAAAAATATTTTGTTTTCATTTTCAATTTTTTTTTCATTTTTGTTTTGAAATGGTTCAGTTTGGTGATCTTAATCATCCCTAACTCTAACTTGTTCCTTTAAAAATTCTCTCTACTTAGTGCTTTAGTGATGATGTCAGCAATCTGTTTATCAGTGGCATAGAATTCAATAGAGATTAATCTCTTCTCATAGTTGTATCTTAAGAAATGGTGCCTAACATCTATGTGCTTTGTTCTTTTATGATGAACGGGGTTCTTTGTCAAGCTAATAGCACTAGTGTTATCACAGAAGATAGGGATGCATCCAACCTCTATGCCAAAATCCATCAATTGTTGTTTAATCCATAATAACTGAGCACAACATAAGGCTGCAACCACATACCCAGCCTTAGTAGTAGATAGAGCTACTGAATTCTGCTTCTTAGTGGCCCAAGACACAAGACATGAGCCCAGAAAGTGTGCCATACCTGAGGTGCTCTTTCTATATACTAAGAAGCCTGCATAGTCAGCATCAGCATATCCCACAAGATCAAAATTACTACCTTTAGGATACCAAAGACAAAGGTCAGTGGTGACTTTTAGGTATCTCAAGATTCTCTTCACTGCAGTTAAGTGAGATTCCTTTGGATTAGCCTGAAATCTTGCACAAAGCCCTACGCTAAAAAAATGTCAGGTCTACTGGTAGTAAGATACAACAATGACCCAATCATCCCTCTATAAACCCTTTGATCAACAGATGAACCAGGTTCATCTACATCTAGTTTTGTGGTTGTTGCAATAAGGGTGTCAATTTCTTTTGAGTCTTCCATTTTAAATCTTTTGAGCAACTTTTTCACATATTTTTGTTGATGGAACATAGTTCCATTTGAATTTTGTTTAATTTGTAAGCCTAAAAAGAAATTAAGCTCACCCATCATGCTCATTTCAAATTCACTCCCCATTAGTTTAGCAAATTCTTTACTTAGTTTTTCAGAAGTTTCCCCAAAGATTATGCCATCTACATATATCTGCACTACCAAGAGATCTTTACCTTTTTCCTTCAAGAATAAGGTGTTGTCAATTTTACCTCTCTTGTAGTCATGCGCAAGCAAGAATTTTGATAGCCTTTCATACCATGCTCTTGGTGCTTGCTTGAGTCCATACAGTGCCTTGTCAAGTTTGTAAACGTGATCAGGATTCTCCTTGCTTTCAAACCCCAGAGGTTTCTTGACAAATACTTATTCTTTTAGGAAGCCATTCAGGAAGGCACTCTTGACATCCATCTGGTGATGGGTGAATTCCGTGTAAGCAACAAATGCTATGAGGAGCATGATTGCCTCCAACCTTGCCATAGGAGCAAAGGTTTCATCATAGCCTCCTGACTATATCCTTGAACCACCAGTCTTGCTTTCTTTCTTGTAATTGTTCCATCTTCATCAAGTTTGTTTCTGAAGACCCACTTTGTGCCAATCACTGATCTATCTAATGTTCTAGGTACCAGATGCCAAACTTGACTTCTATCTAATTGATTGAGTTCTTCTTGCATGGAATTTACCCAGTCTGCATCCTGCAAAGCTTCAACAACATTTTTGGGTTCGATCAAGGATAGAAAAGCATCAAAAGAACACAGATTTTTCAGAGAGGATCATGTTTTGATTCCAGATGTTAGATCGGTTATGATGCTTTCGATGGGGTGAGAACTTTGATATCTATGTGGTTTTACAACCAACTGGTCATAACTTGATTAACCTATAGTGCATTGTTGTTGTGGAACAGGATCAGGGAAGGGTTCCAATCAGGTTTGTGTCACGACCCTAAATCCTAACTGGTCGTGATGGCGCCTATCGTGGAACTAGGCTAGCCACTATCACATAATTACACATTTCCCTTAGTAAAATTTCCAACATCGTTAATAGTTCTTCATAACAAGTATATAATTTTCTAAATCTTTAACAACAAAAATAAGCTAGTAGTCATATAAATGTTCCCCAGGACTGGAGTCAACAGATCACGAGCATCTAAGAGTAATATGAATACTGCTAATGTCATAATACAATGTCTCAGAACAAAATACTAAGTACGAAATGAGGGAAGGGAAATGGCGAAGCTGTGGACGCTGGACAGCTACCTCGAAATCCCGAATGCTGACGTCGTACGGACTCATATGGCTACTACTCAGAACCATTACTTGGATCTGCACACAGAGGTGCATGGAGTAATGATGAGTACGCCAACTCAGTAGTAAAGAAAATAAATCAAGTCAGACAATAAGAAACACACAATAACAAAACATCAATTCACAATTAATAAAATACTGAGCTCTAACAGTGAATACATTTAAGCAATATTTTTAAATCCAGTTTTCCGTAAAACTCCCTTGAAAAAGTATGACTTCCAATGTTTCTCAGTAATATTTCCAAAAGTCTCAGTATAAAAGATGAAATGAATCATAATAAAAAAACTCAGCAAAATATCATTATGAACCGCCCCTCGGGCGAAATCATCACTCATAATCAGTCACTCGGCACCTCACTATCACTCAGTAACAGTCACTCAGCACCTCACAGTCACTCATGCCTCCCAATCACTCGTCACTCGTCACTCGTCACTCGCACTCAGTAGGTACATGCGCTCACTGGGGGTGTACAGACTCCGGAGGGGCTCCTACAGCCCAAGCGCTATAAACAGCCAAGTCATGGCAATATTCACTCTGGCACTTGGCCTCTCTCATATCATAAATATCCTTACAATATTGGCTCTCGGCCTCCCTCAGTCAGACACTCTCAACATGCCACTTGGGCCATAAATAAACGGGATTCTGACCAAAAGCAGTATTTCATTTCAGGAATAATAATATCAACAAATCTGAGTGTCAAACAATTTAACAAGAAGGACTGAGTGTAAATCATAATTACTACGTGTGGAATATCAGAAAATAGCCCCAAGGGGTTTAAACAGATCGCCACGAGGCCCAAACATGGCTTACAACCCAAATATATCAAAAACATAGTAATACTATTTAACATATGATTTAAAAGAAGTTTTGCAACTCAATAGTTGCCTCAAAAGGAACAAATTTCCAATTTCCCAATTCGTGCACGCCCTCACTCATCATCCAGTGTGTGCATCACTTTAAAACAGTGGAATGATGTATATTACGGGGTTTCATACCCTCAGGACAGGATTTAAAGACATTGCTTACCTCAAACTAGCCCGAAAAGCTACTCCGCAACACTCTTTCCCCTCGAATCAACTCCTGAATGCTCCGAATCTATCAAAGTTAGATTTATCACATCAAAATACGCTAGGGAGATGAAACCCAATCGAAAAATATCAACTTTAAGCACAATTCCCGAAATTGGCCAAAACCAGGCCCCCGGAACCACGTCTCGGAACTCAACAAACTTTATACCAAAAGATCCTCATCCTCTCACGAGCCTATACATATAAAGAACGGCGAAATCGGAGTCCCAATGACCCCTCAAATAAACCTTAGAAGGTATCTTAATCTCAAGCCCTAATTCTCTCTTTTTCCACTGATTTTTCCCAATTTAACACCACTAAATAGGTCTTAATCACATATAATCGAGTTATGGAGTCCAAAAACCATACCTCAATGAAGAACAGTCGTTTTCCTCTTCAAAAACTCTCCAAAAGCTCGGAACCTGCAAGAACAATGGTGAAAATAAGACTAAAAATCGCTAAGTCCAACTTATATACTTTCTGCCCAGGCTTTTCGCACCTGCGGCTCTATTTCTTGCACCTGCGGACCGCACATGCGCTCAAGACTACCGCACCTGCAGTTTTTCATTAATCCGCCCTATCTCGCACTTGCGGTCCTGCAGATGCGCCCCAACATCCGCTTCTGCGGCTTTTCCCCAACATGGGACTCACCGCACCTGCGACCTTCCTGGCCGCTTCTGCGGCTCGCACCTGCGGTCCAATATCCGCAGGTGCGGAAGCACCAGCAACTTCAGCAGCAGCAAAAACATTCCAAACTCCCCGTTAACAACTCAAAACCATCTCGAGCCCCTCGAGACCCCAACCAAACATACCAAAAAATCATAAATGATCATCTAGACTTAGTCTCTCTCTCGGAACACCCAAAATAATATCAAAACACCAAAATCACATCAAATTCAAGCCTACGAACTTTGAAATTCCTAAATTCCACCAACGATGCCGAAACCAATCAAAACACATATGATTGACCTAAAATTTTGCACACATATCCAAAATGATATTATGAACCTGCTCCAACTTCCAAAATTCCATTCCGACCCCGATATCCTATTTTCCACTACAGACCGAAAATCACCAAAAACTAACTTTCGCCAATTCAAGCCTAATTCTACACAAGACATCGAAAATACATTATGAACACACTCCTAAGTCCCAAATCACCTAACGGAGCTATCCGAGCCATAAAATCCGCATTCTGAGATCGTTTACCAATAAGTCAACTCCTAGTTAACTTTTCCAACTATAAAGTTACTTTTTGAGACTAAGTGTCTCAATTCCCACTACAACCATTCTGAACCCGAGCAAGTCGACTCCAATACATCATAAACAGTATAATCAATGCATTACAAGGTAAAAAAGGAATAATAGTGCAAATCTTACGGAACGACCGGCCGGGTCGTTACAGTTTGCTGTTGAGTTCCCCCTGTCACGTTGGACGGGGTGGATGGACATGTTCCATCACCTGTTCCTTCTTCCAATGTTGCTCCTGTTTGGTCTGAGCTTCTGACCAGCCAAATTTCTTCATCTTATTGTTCCTTACCAACCCCAATTATTTCACCTTTCTTCTCATTTCCAAAGGAGACATTTCCTCCTTTGAGGTTCTCAAGTGAAAGGAATTGTTCCTTGTTGCCAGTCATGTGTTCTGAGCAGCAATTATCCATGTACCATATTTGACTACTCCCTTTCACTTGAACCTACAAAGAAAATCAGGGGTTAGTCTTAGGAACCCAAACTAGTTTGGGTCCCTTTTTATAAGAAAAAGGATGAATTAAGTTCCTTTTAGCCCAATTTGGTAGCCAATTTTTCTTTTGAACAAAAATATTTTATTCTTTTGCCTGGCTTGCTCTTTTACATTGCATTCAATTTTGTAGTGACCAGTCTTACCGCAATGGGTACAAATTTTGTCCTCAGGAAGTGTGAGGTACTTGCTTTTGCGATCCCATTTAGGCAGTTGACTCCCAAAGCCAAGTCCTCTTTTGTTGCTACTGTGATTTTCTTTTAGCCATGTTAAGGCATCAGAGGATTTATTCCATTTGCATGTTCTGTCCAGTTCATGCTTAACCTTACCAAGTTCCTCCTTCAACACTCTTATATGTTCATCTTTCTTATACAACTCATCCTTTAGTCTGCCTACATTTTCTTCTAAGATGAGTTGAGAGTTGTCAGTTGTCTTCTTACTGGTTCCTAGTTTCAGTTTTAAATTTTCAGATTTTAACTCTAGGACATTTGTTTCAAGTGGATGAACCTGGTTCTTCAGAGTAGTGTTTTCACTCACAGATTCACTTACTCTAAGCTCCAGGTTCTTTTACTTTGATTTTAACATTACACACTCCTTAGATAGTTGTTCATTCTCTTTATTTATTTCTTCAGAATCATCAATGAAATCAAGTAATAATTCAGAGAGTTTTTCTTTAGATAAGAACTTAATCTTGTTTTTGAGTTGAGATATACTTACCTCTGATTCCTCATATGATTCCTCGTCTGATTCACCAATTGCCATGAGCACTTGTTCATCTCCATCTTTATCATTTTATTCTTCATCTGAGCTTTCTCCCCAAGCAGCAACCATGGCTTTTGTTGATGTTTCGTTTTTCTTAGGATGAACTGGTTCCTTCTTCCGATTCCTTCTTTCAAATCTTTCCCTTTTCCATTCCACTTCCCACTGAGGATAGTTCTTGATGTGATGATCAGTTTTTCCACATTTGTAGCATCCCTCGTTGGTGGGTTTTTCTAGAGCATTTGCCTTGTTGTAGTTTCCACCTCTTGAGATGCCTTTTTTCTTAATGAGATAGTTTCTGAATTCCTTGGTGATCATAGCCATATCATCTTCCTCCAGTTCTGCTCCCTCAGTGATTCTCAGTGCCAGACTTCTTTTCTTCTTGGGAGCATCCATCTTCATTGTCTGCCTTCTAAGTTCATAGGCAGTGAGATTACCAATTAGCTCATCCAACCTGAGGGTTGCCTTGTTCTTGGATTCCTGAATAGAAGTGATCTTACTCTCCCAAGAGATTGGCAAAACCCTTGTCAAAATCTTTTCAACCTTGTCTTCTTCAAGAATAGTCCTTCCAAGAGATTTTAGTTCATTTGTCATAGTAGTGAACCTAGTGTACATCTCTTGGATGGTCTCTCCTTCCTTCATAGAGAAATTCTCATATTGAGAATATAGTAATGTACCTCTGGATCTTTTCACTTGTGCAGTTTTCTTCATGAGCCACTTGCAAAGTGTCCCAAATTTCCTTGGCAGTAGTGCATCTTTGAATCCTGTTGTACTCATCTGGACCAAGTCCACACACAAGACACTTCTTGGCTTTGGCATTCTTTTCCCATTTTCTTAAGTCTTCAGCAGTGCAGTCAGCTCTTGCTTTTGGCACTTCTTCTCCTTCAACAGTCTTTTTCATAGTGGCCAAAGGGCCGTCAGTGACTATGTCCCACAGTTCATAGTCTTCTCCAATTAAGTGATCCTTCATCCTGTTCTTCCACCAGGAGTACTACAATCCATTAAAGAGTGGTGGTCTAGCAGTTGATTGTCCTTCCCAGTTCCCAGGTGGTGCACTCATATTGATCTTTTCCTAAGGTGTTAGCCTCTTCAAGGATAACCTTCTCTGATACCAATTGATGTTCTAAACGTTGTCGCGCCCCCTTTTTCCCTTAAGCGTAGATTGGGTTTATGACATTCTGACAACTCCTTTTAAAGGAAGAGGGTTAAAAGAAGAGTCGCCACCTAACGATTTTTTACGTGCGTTAGGGCACCTAGAGTTATTAACTCATGAGACTAGTTTGCATTACCAGAGATTGGGTAAGGTCTTGAAATTATCCCAAGGGGGAGGTATTAGGCACCCCTCAGGATCCACAACCGTGGTTCCCGGCCAAATGGTTTTCGTAAATTTGTACAATAAGCAAGTAGCAAGTAATGGCTCAAATAAGAGGGGATTTCAAATAATCATTGGAGTTATTAACTTTTGAAAGAACTAATAAAACATTTGAGAGAAAGACATCCTAGGTTTGAAACAATATGGATCACATCAATGCAATACCCGATAGACACTCCTCAGAGAGGGGCTACACGTGGTATTAGCGCCCCGGTCATCATATCCATATTCTACCCTTTCCCACCCCGTGAAGGTAATTAAAGCGTGTGTCGGTCACGAACTCTATTGCGTGCTATTACCAGTCCCATCCTATCAGTCCCGGAGGAGGCTAGGACTACTATCCTAAAGGAGGTGCTAGGCTGACCCCTAAGTTTAAAGGACAAAATTCTAAGCGACAAGCAAAGACAATTAGGACTGCAAATATGGGGAAAAACAAATGGGAGAAGATATGAGGCCTAAGTATTCCTCCACAGGTTATGCACATAATTAGCACGACTCAAACACAAGTAAAGCCTTTCTAATTTCAGGACCCAAGGCATGATGTCTAGGCGAGAATGCAATAACGAGGCAGTTTTATTACTGATTTTTAGGGAAGGAATTGTACCAGTTTCTGAATACTGGTTTTAACCTGTTGTTAGTCAAGCAGTATGTGTGAAGAGATCTACTTTCAATTTTAACAAGTTTAATACCTAAGGCTTGCCTAGGCGTACCAAAGACTGCTTCGGTTATACTGTTCTAAGTGTCCAATTTTTAGAAAATAGTTGTTAAGCAGGGGTAAGTCTGTTTTAATCTTTAACCAGGCTAAGGGGTGGGTGTTAAGCGAATATGAATGCAATCCTAAAAGGACATGGTATCTAATGCAAACAAGGTGTAGGATGATGCAAGACCTATACATGATGTTCTAAATACATAAGTGTTTCAGCGTCAGAACGTGTTTTAGAAGGATCTATTTATTAACACATTTGATTTTAAGCAGAATGCAACAGTTTCACAAATAGCCAATTCTTTGTTAGTTTGTTGAGCCTAATACATGATTTTCTAGGTGTTCGTAGCAATGTATATAGTGATGAAAGGTATGTTCTAACACATGATTTTGGCATGAATGACATGAACATGCTGAAAACAATATCCTGAGGAACATGATTTCTAATGCAAGATGGATGGTTGTTAATGTTATCATTTATCCTAGAAATGTAGGATTTCTAAGGAGATGCAATTATGGCAGATAAGAATGTTGAAGAAGTGATATTGTGATAGCCACTCCTATAAATAGGATTTCTACATGTAATGGAATGCTGAATATACTAAGTATGCATACCCCACCCATTTCACTATCCAACCCCTGAATCGTTTATACAATTAGTTATTACAAACCAGTTTTACACGAATTACATAAGTAGATAAGAAAATTAAGAAGTTACACTATAGGGAGCCTACTAATAGGCCCAAGTCTCCAGGTCCATACTGCTATATGCCATAACCTTTCATAATCCGGGTGTGTCAAAGTTCCCTAAGGTCCTCGTGGGTTCCTGGGCAATGCTCACACCCAGACATGGTCACCAAGACTTAAACATGTGCAGTGTGGAAATACTAGCCTCAGTGTGTCGAAGTTCAGAGGGAACTCAAGAGGTTCCCAAAGCAATGCTCACACTGAGGGGGTGGAACTTAAGAGTCTAGGAGTAAAGTAAAGTGCCAAGGATAAGTTTGAAAAGGGTTTTGACAGGAATTGAGTAAGAAAATTGTTTAAACAGGAAAGACTAATTTTTTAGGAATAATAGAGTTCTGAAAAGCGGTAATAAGATCAGTTTGAAAATGGTAAGGCAACCAGAACAAACAACACATACAGAACCAGGACTAAAATAAATTCAGCAACTACACACAAGGTAATGGGGAATTAGGAACAAATATGAAGCATGTAAGTGTGAGGACACAGGAATCAGAGTTACACATGGATCCAAAATCAGAGAGGTCATAAGGAGTTCATAGGCCCAAGGTATAATAGGCATTCAGAAGTTACACAGGAACAAAGCAATCACAAAGTGCGGGATGCATTACCACACAGTGGTCTAGATTATAATCAGGGAACATTGAAGTAGAACCTAAAAGAGACATAAACACGCTGAGTCTAAGGGAGGGGACACATTCAGAGACATGTAATAGGTCGTGAAAGAAGACATATTAATTGCAAGTTGAACAGTAGAACCATAGGTAAAAACAAACTAAGAACAAGATGTATTGAAGTAATAACAAAATCATGTTGTTTTGGAGGCTTGAATTGAAATTAGGACATACCAATAAAAAGATAATGAACACAGAATGAGCAAGAGAGAGATAGCACAATAGTTAGCCTTGGCTTGTAGCCGACTAACAATAAACAGTAGCAAGTAACACCAAAAGTAACAGAGTAGAGAGTTTAAGTGTAAGAGAGATACCTTTGAACCATCAGTGTTTTTTTTTTTGTCATTGAAAGGCTAGAGCTTTTATAGTTCAAAGACAAGTAGTAAATAAGGCAGGAATTACAGCATCATGGCAATCAAGAGATTCGAAATCAATTAGTTAGAAAATCAGGGCAGTTGTTCCCTTAAGTCGAGGGATTTCAAAATTCAAATGGTAATGCCAACAACAAATAAGGTAATAAAATCAGTACAGGACTAATAAGGAACGAGTCCAAGTTCATTAAGTATAGGGAAGTCAATTAAGACTAGATTCATAAAGCTGTAATTAAGGAAGTAATTCAGTAAATAGAGCGTCTCAGTAAACAAGGTAAGTGAATCAATCAGTTTAAACAAATAGGCAGAACTCTAGGGTTTTGAAAGACATATTCTCAATCAGATCATTCAATAAGAAAATCAGAGTCAATCAAGAGAGAGTCATGCTCTATATTTCAACACATATATAGAGAAGCAAACAGTCGTAACAACAGACAAGTTCGGAGATGCATAAGTCCAAATAAACAATCACATATAGGTAACACAAGTAGGTTAGCCCTTAATAAGCTTATTCGGAGTATAACAATCACAGAGTCATAATAGGAATCAAATAATCAGGCTAATACGAAGAACCCAGACAGGAAAAAATCATAACAGTTAGGGATTTCACATAGGCGAGTTAAAAAATAACCAAAAGTACAGAATCAGTCATAACATGCAAAGAACAGACTTAAACACAAAGGAAAAAATTAGTTTAAACAGGCCTAAAAGAACTCTGAGAAAACCCTAATACAAAAGGAAGTAGAAATGCTTAAAGCTAATGATTCTTAAAAACTGAGTCAAGAACAGTGTAAAATATAGAGAAACATACTTGAATCGTTAAAAAGAGCAGCATAGATCTGAGATGTAGGCAGAAATTAGGGTTTCAAAAGTGAATCGAGTAAGACCGAAAAACCTGCTGTAAAACTCAGGAATCACAACGGATATGGTGTGACTTTGCCCAAATCATACCGGGGAGACCAAGAACAACCAAAGCAGAAACCCTAGGTGCGAGTCACATGGCCTAGGCCCTCGAGGACCTCAGAGAGAAGATGAGTGAGGTGAGGGAGACTCATGGAGGTTCATGGTTGAAAGGATGGTGGCCGGAGACGACCAGAAGAGGGAGGGGGAGCTTCATCGGAGATGAAGAGACGGAAGTCTCTAGAGACTAGAGAGAGAGAGAGACGAGAGTTAGAGAGAGGAGTGGTCCTGAGAGAATAAGGGGTCGGAAGGGGGGGGGGGTAGTTGGGGTTTAATTTAGGTAACAAATAACTGGGTCGTTG
Organism: Nicotiana undulata; assembly: GCA_005239495.1. Taxonomy (NCBI): domain Eukaryota; kingdom Viridiplantae; phylum Streptophyta; class Magnoliopsida; order Solanales; family Solanaceae; genus Nicotiana; species Nicotiana undulata. The sequence continues at coordinate 153,216 of ML276686.1, forward strand.
ATCTAATTTGATCAACGGCTCAGATTGGTTTGGGGTTGGGCCGGGTATGGAATGGGTTTTGGGCTAGGTAGAGAATGGGTTAAAGGGTCAGGTGGGTTGGGTTTTAAAAATGGCTAGGATATAAATAAATGGCTAAAACGTTAAATACCCAATTAAAAAAAGATAAATAATTAATAAAATAGCTAATAATTATATAAAAAATGAAATTAAGGTTAAATAAATACAATTAAGGTAATTAGATAATATAAAAAATATAAAACGGCTAATCAGTGATTAAAATGGTATAAAATATACGATTAGGCTATAATTATAAAATTGATGTAATTATAATTAAATAATGCCAAAATTGGCTAATTTATGAAAGAATTAAATCCTGACATGACTAGAATGGTATATTGAGCTAAGAAATAATTTGAAATTATTTGTAATACGATTTATGAATAATTATTGAATATAAAACACTAAATAAATAGGAAAATAAATTGGTAAAATTATGAAAAAATTCCAATTATTATGAAAAGTGATTTTGAGGTATATATGCAAGTTTGAAAATAATTTGAGGAAAAATTGGGTATCAACAAACGTCAATACCACACACGAGGGTTGGGGGGAGGGGTGATTTGTGTGGTGTCCAATTTTTGCGTGCAGTAGTTATAGAAGCACCATGTTCTTCTGTGTGTTCCAACTCCTACATTTTGCGGAATAATAAATGCAGAATTTAAAGAACACAACAATTTTACGTGGAAAACACCTGGTTCAAAAGGTGAAAAAACCACGACCTACTTCCCAGTAGGATTTTCTCAAACTCTTCACTAAATCAATGATCCAAATAGCTTTTACAACATAAACTCTTTTGTAAACCTAAGGATTAACTCTAACCCTTTTTGGCAAACTAGCCTTTAGCTATTTGCGACAAACTTCAAGTTAACTATAACTTGAACACTCAGTACCTTTATAAATGCTTCTAGATAAATATGAAAGGTACAAGGTGTAATCACCTACTACAAATAAACTAGACTAAAATACAACAGATGGAATTGGTTCTTCTAGCTGGTTCAAGTAGCTTCAGAGTCGCACACTCAATTCTCACACGAACTGCTTGCAAAATTGCTTTGGCAATTTTTCTCTAACTTCTTGTTGTGCTTCTGCGTTTGTGCGTACCTGTACAATAAGAACACTTAACAATATATAGGATTAGTATAGAAAGATATTTACTAGAATGCGGATGCTACTCTTCCTTGGTGGAAGAGTTCTAGTTGATCTCAACTCCCCAAATCCTCCCTTATCTTGATTATGTTCTTACGGAGTCCATATCCTTATCAATTTGCAACCTTTTCGATCAGGAGATATCTTTTTAGATCACAAATTTTGTTTATCTCCTGCTTGTGCACCTCACGTGCCCTTAACTCTGCATGTGTCTATGTCTCCAGTGATGGACCTGGTTCAACTCTGGGTTCCTTTGTCAATCTTCAAAACCATTCAGCTTCTTGATCCAACAGTGAGTGATTTCTTTGATATATGTGAGTCCTTAAAATATATTTGAGCATTTGATTTGAGTGTGTGGATTCAACTTACTCTCTTGTTCTTGTTGTGAGGGCACATGATTTCAAGAGGTATAGGTAATATTATTAGACTTCTCTACGATGTTGAGTGTTCCATCCATGAGTGCATTGTGATATTAAGTTGGTTTTTGAGGCTAGGATTGTTATAAGCGTGTTGTCTTTGTTGTGAATATTTCTTTTGAAAAATGGCATAAGTAAATGTGAAGTGTATGTGATTGCATATGCTCGAGCTTAATTGTTTCTATCAACCGCGATCATTGGTGTAGTGTGCTTCGACTGTGTAAATATAAAGTGCTCAAGAATAGTGTAATTTGTGGTTGACTCGAGGACGAGCAACGTTTAAGTGCAGGGTAGTGATGTTTAGCTATAAATGTATATTTTTAGTTTATTGCTTACCATACATTTTGGTTTTAGTGATTAAATGTGTGACATTTCGAGCTTAATTGTGTCGTTTTATGTGTATGATTGTTGAAAGATGAAAATACATGAAGGTTACACACATGGACGTCAAAGATACACAAAAAGAGCACGAAAAGGCAAAAAATAGGACCACATGCCAGAGTGGGCGACGCCTGGTCCTAGGCGAGGTCCACCAGGCGCTGGACAGGGCGACGCCTGCTCTAAGGCGCGCTACACACCAGGCATCGCGCTTAATTGTGTCGTTCTGTGCTTTAAAGGATTTTTACTTGGATATGGGCTTGGAGACTCCGACCATAACCTATAAATACCCTCTAAACGTGATTAGTGAGTGGTTGGTCAAGTTTGGAGGCAAGAAAGGCAAAGGAACACAAATGGAGCACGAAATTCATCATTCTTTCTCTTCCATTTAGTATTGATAGATTTTATGTTTAAAAATAATATTTTGAGTATTGTCATGAACATGAGTGGCTAAGAACCTCATTTTTCTTGAGTTATGGGTTGTTATTGACTATTGTAGTTGGACGGTTGATAATATTGCTTTATTTTATCATGTTAGTTTGTTTATTCAATCTTGCACTTAATTATTTTATTGCATGGCTAACAATAGAGTACAATCTACGAATTTATAGTTGAACTCGAAAGTGGGAACTATAGATTGCAAATAAGATTGAATAAAGTAAGTTCTTGAATCTGGGCATCAGAGAATAGATTCGCGATTAGGATAAACATGTTCTAGTTGCCTTACTTTGTAATTTTGGAGGAAATACACATGCGTTCTTGTTAATTTCGATTCTATAGACATATAGTCTCAGGTTGGCTTTAATAGGCGAGCGAAGTGTTGAAAAACTTCGCGAGCAAAATAAATCTTGCTAATCAACAAATTAGATAAATTAAGTGATTAAATCAATAGGAAGAATGCAATAGGAAAGACATTAATCCCATAATCACGGAATATTCTCATCTCGTAGAATTCTTTCTAAGTGTTTGTTTTCCCTACATGCGTTCTTATTATCTTATTTGCTTATTTTGTTTTGTAGTAATTTATTTAGTTAAAACCACAATCATCTTCCTCAAAATCTTTTGAACAAAATAACTCGTAACTAGTTTAGTTTAGGCAGTTGATCTTAAATCCTCGTAGGAACGATACTCTCTCGTCACTTTATTATTTGTCGACCGTGTTTACAGGCGTGTGCGTTTGGACCCAACATTTCTCTTACTATGTGTGAGTTGTATCACTATCCAGAAGGCATATGTCTTTATTAGTCATCTTGGATCCAATTGAAGACTAAAAAATTTTCTTTTCTTTTAGATGAAGAATTGGAACTTAACTTTGAAGAAGATTAGAGCCGTACTGATAGCGTATTAAAAACTTAAGCTCAAAGTAATTATATGAAACAGAAAATAAATAAGAGAAGTAGATAAGAAGAGAGAACTTTCTTACTATTTCTTTTAAGTGCATCATATTTCATACCTCTATTTATGTCATTCCACATAGGATTATGAACAAGTTTTCTTTAAACATTGCATTACCAATTAAGATCACGAGGAAAAATTATGAGGAAATTATGAGGGTGTGAGAATTACAATCGTAATAAAAAAGAATAGTAGGTATTAATTACATCATGAAGAAGAATAGTGAGAGTAGTGGGCATCCAATAGGGGTGTGCATTCGATTTGTCGATTCGATTTTGACCCTTATCGATAATTACTTATCGATTATCGATTTGTAAATATGCTTATCGTTATCGTTTCAATAAGGTTTCGATTTTTTCGATTTCGATTTATCGATTTTTGGGGCTTATCGATTCGGTTATCGATTACACCAATAAAAAAATCTGCGGGATTCCACGGAAAGTATATCGCTATAAACACGCCTAACTAATTCACCTTCTTTAAAAAAAAGAGTTGCAGAAAGGAAATGAGCACAAACAAGAAAAGAGATCAAAACACCAATTAAATGAGAATCAAGGCTAAATTATTCTAATTTGAGGAACAAACTAAAGTATTTTGCTTAAGACTTCAGTTTCATTCGCGAGAGAAATAATTTCCAAGAACGAACACTCACTACTCACTTCATCAATAGAGAAATCACAAATCCAAAACTTTATAGGACAAACTAATTAGTCAGCCATCCATCTTACTGGAACACACATCCTAGTTGTAGGTGGTCTTTTACTTCCTAGCCACCACAAATCAGCTAAAACTACAAGCATATAGATATTTGGTAACTTTCTTTCCACAGAGCAGCACATGGGACAAGCTAGCAAATACTCCAACTTTCTTATCATTACATACACAAATGATATTCCATGGATTTCAACTAAGATACAATCACAGTTGTCCTCTATGAAACTAAAATGCAAAAATACACCAAATTAAATCTAAACAGCATTTAGATCCAAACTCCAGGCACAAAATTCCGCCACCCATTGCCAGCTATTACACAAACTCCAGGTCCACAGAATCAAACAATTTACACATTACACAAAAACTTTGACATATATAAAGTTCAACTTCGGAGAAGCTGCTGGAGACCATGCTGCCAGGATATTTAATCCAGCAGCTGCAATGCAATATCAGGCTACAAAGGCAAATCAGCTGAG